>OZ024912.1:22771932-23061932 GCA_964017125.1 Flabesymbios commensalis
TAAAGAAGTGTCCCACACTGCTTTTTCCCCCTCGTCCCCGTCCTGGATGAGACTGACAGCGAAAACCACCACATCGGTGTTCACGGTGCGGAGAAGTATTATGCGATGCCCAGATTTCATAGCAGCAGTGTCTGGTTCTTCCTGCTTGAACAGAAAGAAACAGGCATGGCTATTGCCACAGACGTAGATGGTGATGACTGACGCGCCTTGTCTATAATACCCGCTCCTCTAGCACAATTAAAAGTAGGCCTAATGTCAACAACAGTAGTTTCTTAATATTCCTCTGGGAATAAACCACTGAAAACGTGAGATGACTTAAACATTTATAATATTACGTACAGCTCTTGCTAGCATCACTTGTTAGCATCACCAGCATCACAAATCATATTCGCATGCCTCAGATTAGCCAGATCACTGCCAGTGTACAAGCTGGATGTCTTTTCCTTTCTTGTGCTGCTGTGAAGAAGTGCGCAACATACACTCGGGACTCGGGTTGTGTAGACTCAAGTACAACTCCTAGCTGATGCAATATTGACATGTACAGTATCTGCCTCTTCAACTGTTTCGCCTATGCATGGTATTTAAAGATGATTCAAGATTACTGAATAATTAAAATCCACTGTGCACTGATTTTTACAAACAGCCTTTTGTGTTGGCATCACACTATTGCATAGGGATGTGACAAAGTTCTTGTAGTACTTGACATTTATTGCCCAGTATTCAGTTGAGATAAAAAAAATGTGGTATCATCAAGAAGTGAATGTTAGACCTACTATCCTTGGTGAATAGGAGAGTATTATTGTTGGCAACAGAAGCACACATTTTCATAGAGTTGTCTACACGAGGTGACGGAGATATAGTTCTCATCTGGTTTGTACTGGGGAAAGAGCTCTCATCATAATGATTTTTTATCTGTGTTCTTTTCAGCTTAGTAGTTATATTTTTAACCTACATGATATTTGTCACTTGGCTTGGTGGGCTGTCAGATTGGTAATGATCCCTTGGCCTTCGTCCATTGTGTGTTATTCAACGTCCAGTGGCAGATTGTCCTTTATAAAGTAAGCTGACAGGTTACTTTGAGTGTCTGGTATCCCGTTTTTAAATGTTCGTTTCGCTGCAGCAGGATCCTGGATGTCTCTCCTATCAATTTGATAAAGGGTTTCCAGTCTAATTGTGACAATGACTTGATAGGTACAAGTTTAATAACAACAACTAGTTTAAGTCAGAAGTAGTTAACTAAATGAGCAATGGTAACGCTAGAAGCGCACATTTTAAATTATGAATAGCCGGCAATTCTTTTGTCGTCTCTTTAAAAAAGGCTGACTTCTGGTTGAAGCCTCAAGGTGGTCTAATAAACCACATACTACTTAATCGTTATGAATGAATGAATGAATGAATGAATAAATGAATGAATGGGGTTTTAGGTCACCTTTGTGCACATCTAGTCAAAACTGGGACAGGAGAACCTCCTGACGATGTTGAGATGACACTGCCCTCCGGACACAGGACTTGAAATTCGTGTCCTGGCGGTCTGAGGCCGAGCACACTACGTCGGGGTCACGGAGGCTCCCACAATATTGAATCTTTACCAGTGATCAGCGAACTCCGACTTTCCAAGCAGTCAGCTTTAACCACTGCACAAGTGCCCCAGCCCAGAGTAATCACAATAACATGTGATAAAGCACAATTGAGCTAAATATGCATCTAATATTTACCGGTACTTATCACAAGAATGTTAATTATACTAGCAATACTGCACTAATGTTTATATGGGGGTTTGAACATAATCAATTGACGTCACAGCGATGTGCCCTGTACTTGTTGATGTCAACAACACGCACCAGCCCATAACACTGTAGGCCTAGACAAGATTCCATGACAGTGATGTTTATTGTAGAACACTGCTAATGTTTTCTGCTGATCCAGTTTAGCTTATGTGTGCTAAGATATGCAGAAAGCTTAATCCATTCATTCGTTCATTTGTCCATCTTTCACCACTACAGTTGGATATAGGAGATTAAAAATAGTACTCCTGCTATAAAAATAAATTGATAAGAGTGCACTAATCATGCTAATTATAGCAAAAATAAGTCAATCGCTTCCCCGATCTAGAATATGTACATCTCGAGGTGACAACCAAATATATAGCTAAGTATAAAACTAAAACGATTGATAATTTTAAAAAAATTAGGGCCCCCATTTTGAAATACAAACTGGCGGCCACCTGGTGTGAATTTTAATCTGAAGAGGTAGTCAATGTAATAATATATCATTGTACCAAGTTTGGTACAAGTAGAGGTCACACTCAATTATCTAGCTGGTGTAAAACTGAAACGATTGAAAATTTCCATTTTTAGGGTATCCATTTTGAAATCCAATATGGCGGCCATCTGGTGGGAAATTCAAGTGGCTACAAATCGAAAAAGATGGTCGATGGAATAATATATCATTGTGCCAAATTTGGTGATTTCTCCACGAAACGCACAATTCCTCTCAGAAAGCTTGCTATGCCGCTGCACTAATGGCAGCCATTTTTGTTTATGTGTAAACGTTTAAAAGTTTTGAGATAAAAATATATTTCACGTTACTTTTGGGAAAAAAACACCTATGAATAACATGTTTGTTGCACTGTTATCCTCAAAACACATTAAAACTATTAATAATCTATAGGCCTATTTGTTTATTTTGGACCCAAAACTTGAAAAGTGTTTGCAAATTGTATGACACCGCAATATGTTGAATTGCACTATATTATGTATTTGCACACAGGCCGTTGGGCGTATATCAATCTATCTATGTAATTAAATTTAATTATACCATTGAAGCCAAAATATCATATCTGGTCAAGAGGAAGATGTACGCAATCATGTATGTGAAGATTGTATCCATATTTAACCCTTTAACCGCAAAATTATTCAATTTGAATTTTCACCCACTTGAAGTTGTGTCTCGCTGACGCGATCCACAACTTCAAGCGAGTGAAAATTATTCAAATTTGACAAAATGGAGGTCAACTGTTTTTAAATATTGCTCATTGATGTCATATTTTATCTTTAACATGTTTAAAAGGTGGTACTTATTGTGCTAATAAAAAATGAAAACCCGAATATATGCGGCACCGGCGGTTAAAGGGATAAACGAATATAGTGGGGCAAGTGTTGATAATCACTCAGAGAAGATTTCTGTGAGTGGTGAGTCAGAGGTAATGTAGGCCAAACTAGCAAACACAAGAAATCCACCCGTCATCCACGATGACCCAGCATTACGTACATCACCATTGGGTCAAAGTCCCGGGGTCAATGTCTCGTGCTTGCTGGGTACCGCTCAATGTGTTTTGATATAATCTACGTCATTATCAGCTACATACATGACATATTATCATATTATAAGTCTATTATCTAAGCTGGTATAAGATGTTAACAGAACAATTCATTATATGGTAATTATATAGGCTGATGTTCAATTCAATTTCATATGTAAAAGTAATACCGTTACCTCTTTAGATTTGGCACAATTACATAATATTACGTAAATAAATAAATGTCTGTGACTATTGAAGGCAATTTTAGATATATACTTTGTCAAAATATATCACAAAGACCTGTTCTGTGAATCACACACGACTATTTATTGACTCCAACGAAATATAAGCTCAGTTCTCATGGCTTCAGCCACAGATTAAACGCGTACAAAACCGTGAGACATTTTTTGGACGGTCTTATCTAAGACTTCCTCTCGAATAATCAGTATCGACAATAGATATTTTAGAATCAGTAGCATTTCAGTTACATTCCCGCATGTTGAGCTTAAAGGTCGCACAGTCAATAAAAAGTTATGGACATTTTTCGGACCCTGGGGTCAATACCCCAATACACGATCTCGGAGGGGACGACACGGCTACATTGGTCCAGCATAGAATCAATACAAAGATCTACGTCTTGTGCTTGTATGACTGTACCTGAACTACTTAATATTTTCACAGTACGCCCGTATGGAAACTGAGTCAATGTATCAGGAGAACGTGGCAGGGAAGGCCCAGATTCGTAGTGTTGTCTCTGCATGCCAAGTAGCAGGTAATGTTGTATGATAGTAGAATATAATATTATGCTTTTCTGATGATATGCATTCATGAGTAGGCCCTATACATTATATTTCATAATTTCTATTCACTTATTTGAGAGTCAAAGATTTAGTTTATTTTTACATCAACAACTGAAGTGCAGTTACATTTGTAGTATCACTTAGGCCTATACCACTTCCCTGTAATTTTATTTATGGTATTATTACCACCAAAATGTCTATTAATCGACATGTCCCATTTGAGCTATATATTTCCTAGAATAACCATGGCGCGGATTCAGAGGGGTATTTTTCGCCAACTACTTTTAGAATCTCCTAAATTGGCCTAAAAAATCTTGGTGGCAAGTCTCTACAATCATTGATAGAAGCAAGTAAGTCTATTCAGATTCCTTAATCACTAACCACAATCGGTAACCCTACCCCCCTGTATAATAGGCGTTGACAGTGATCATTAAAATATGGCAGTACCATGTCTCCACGTTTACGGAAGCATACACATGAATGACCTGGTACTGCGAGGTGGTCTCGTCTCACCACACTTGACTGATCGCAGAACCTCACCCCATGACCCATCTGTACGCCCAACTCATCTCTACACACCGTTGCACGCGCGTGTACTGGGGTGTAGAGTTGGGGTTTGCGTGACGCGTGTATTAAAAGTTAAGAGCGTCACCTTGGCAGGTCTTACTCCCCCGAGTCAGTCACCTGTGAAGATAGGCCTAGCGTTTAGTGTTATGTGCGTTGCAACTGAATGCTACCACCCCAGTAGACACAAAACATTATTTTGTAGGCCTATAACATTTGTACAATGTTGGACCAACGTCTAAGACATTGGGCCGACGTTGTACACATATTATACACTTTTTTGAGTTTGCTAGGACCTGCGGTCTTTCGCATGGTACAAGAAATAATTAATACTAGTGAGTATGTTGTACAAACGGGCATCACATTTGTAAATATTAAAAGTAATGATGGACCGAGTATTTATCGTTGCGGAACAACAATAACGGGCACCCACTCCGATATCATCTCCTTGATCAAGGGCAATAGAATGAGGTCGGTTCTATTTCTATTGCCTTGATCATATCCAATCAAACCATGAGCTCACGATATAGGTACTCACTGAAACTCATAAAGTGAGTCTCATCACGCTGATCTCACAGTGATGTCACACTCATGAGAACAAAACATTATGGTTTGTTATCACAATTTTGGCTCACATCCACCCCACAAGTAAATAACCACGGGACTAAAATGAGCCCATAATTAGTCAACAATCAACAATGCTCTCATCAGGTGAATTCAACCATAGCGTTTGCCTGAGTAAGTTTACCATGTTTACAGATACATGTATCACCACTCACTCACAATGTGAAAAAAACATCAAAAGTTATTATTAGAAGTGGTACCATGCAGTATGGTTAGTACTTTATTTGTCATTGGCACCGAGGTATTACTAATAATTAGTTTAGCTTAGATTACGCTGCTTAAATATTATAAAACACCCATGTGACTGGCATCGCTGAGAGGTGATAACATCCACCATGTTAGCACATTTAAAAATGAAATGAAATGAATCGGGCTTTAGGCCACCTTTGTGCACATATAGGCTAAACTGGGCCAGGAGAACCTCCTGAGGATGGCGAGATGATTGGGATGACACTGCCCTCCAGACACAGGATTCGAAATTCGTGCCCTGGCGGTCTGAGGCCGAGCACGCTACCTCTCGGTCACGGAGGCTCCCCACAATACTGACTAGCACATTTCAAAACAGAATCCATTCAATAAACAATTTATATACGTACTGTTTTTTGCCCTATTTGTACTGGAGACGTTGCAGAATACGTTTACAGATAACCTGGCTAGGATCATCCTCCCAAGTCAGTTCAGTGACCCTCATTTACTAATACTGCTTCTCCGGGACATTTGGATAACATTTGAGATGTGGCCCAATTCTGGTCCAATATTGTTGGGCTTGTTGGGCTTCTCTGGACACTAAACTAGCTGTTTTACGTGTGTCACATATATTTATAAATAGAATCCAATAGAGTCCCAACACATATGATATAATGACTCAATGTTGGCTTAATGTTGTGCCATTGTCCACTATGCTGGCCCGACATTAAGACAACATTGATTCGATATGTAGTCTTTGTCTGGTCCTCACACAGCTACCCGGTAGAAACACAAAATATTTGTATAATATTTGTACGATGTCGGCCCAACATTGTACAAATGTTATACAAAAGCTTTGTGTTTACTGGGATAGTGTCTGCGTGAATAATCTGAGAAATAATTCATTTATTCATGTCGTCTCTCTTCCGTCAGTTCCCAAACAGTCACGGGCGGATATTGCTTCTGCCATTCGCAAGGCTTCCCACGCAGGACGTCAAAATGTCAGTGTCAAAATCAAGTCGGTGACCTAATTTCGGCAACATGTAAACCGATATTCTGGGTCGATTGAGAAGATTAGCTATATAACCTGATAACCACTACAGCTATGGGCACACAGGGCTTTGCTATCAATTAACCCTTTAACCGCCAAATTATTCAATCTGAATTTTCACCCACTTGAAGTTGTGTCTCGCTGACGCGATCCACAACTTCAAGTGGGTGAAAATTATTCAGATTTGACAAAATGGAGGTCAACTGTTTTTAAATATTGCTGATTGATGTCAGATTTTATCTTTTAACATGTTTAAAGGTGTCACTTGATGTGCTAATAAAAAATGAAAACCCAACTATATGCGACACCGGCGGTTAAAGGGTTAAGGATGGCTTAGCGATGACACTTGAGCTAGTTCGCCTGTACTAAAGCTTTTGGGTGACTCCAGAGAGGGGGACGTGGCGCATTGGTAGAGCGCCTGACTGCCTCGTCAATCATGCAGGCGTCCCGGGCTCTAACTCCCCTGATCATTCTTGGGTCTTTCAGAGAAATATCATTGTTTCTCCCCTTTCAAGATGACTAGTAATAGCCGATCGCGTTAATGACGGCCTCGTCCTCCTATATAACTAGTATTTGCCACTGTTATGTACACAAACGAATACAAAAAAATAGAACC
Source organism: Flabesymbios commensalis (assembly GCA_964017125.1). NCBI lineage: Eukaryota > Metazoa > Annelida > Polychaeta > Terebellida > Flabelligeridae > Flabesymbios > Flabesymbios commensalis. The sequence goes on from OZ024912.1 coordinate 22,779,075, forward strand.
TGTCAAACGTTTTCGAAAAAATGCTGAAAAGTCACAAAAATATCACTACTATAATTTTTTTGCCCGGGTATTTTTGTAGGGTTTCAAAAAACATTTCTAAAACGTTTGCGCTATGTATAATGTTCTTACACTATTGCTTAAATTCCACTGAAATGTTATTTGAGTATTTTTGGAAAAAAATTATAGAGCTATCAAACCGTTTTAACGTATTTTAAATGCCTTTTTGTACACAACGTTTTACAAATATTTGTTAAGCCATACACGTTTTAATTATCACGATTATGTTTGACAGATTTAAAAAAATCTACAAAATCTTTTGTTGTCTACCAGAGGCATGTGCGAAACAAAAGCAAGGGGAAGACTATTCTGCAGAGCAGAAAGTCTTCCAGCCCACCCAAAAAAAGTGAAATGACTGCTCGTTAACCCTTTAACCTCCAAATCATTGAATCTGAATTGTCACCCACTTGAAGTTGTGTCTTGCTGACGCGATCCACAACTTCAAGTGAGTGACAATTATTCAGATTTGACAAAATGGAGGTCAACTGTTTTCAAATATTGCTGATTGATGTCAGATTTTATCTTTAACATGTTTAAAAGACGGTACTTAATGTGCCAATAAAAAATGAAAACTCGAATATATGCGGCACCGTCGGTTAAAGGGTTAACATGTACACTATGCTTCGAAACACTGTATGGCTGGAGTGGGACCTTGCTAACTGTATGTTGTTGCAAAAACGACAGATCAATGATTACATCTGAAATCCGGCCCATTACACTGCACTGCAAAGTCAAAAGGCAGTATCTGTTTACTTGAAAAAGTAAGCAAATACTGCCTTTTCGCTTTGCACGCATTGTTCAAGCAGTGGACTAAAATAAGTTCACATGCAAACGATTAATGCATGAACCACTGCTTTGCAAAGCCGAAAGGTAGTATCTGCTTACTTGTAAAGTAAACAGATACTGCCTTTTGGTTTTACACTGCGGCATTGTGTACAACCCTGTAGGTTAATAGTGATTGAACAGTGACAGCTATTCAATCACTGTTATATATAAACATATTTATTTTTGCAAGCTTTGGATTACCCAAGTAGCAACGAGTGCTAGTCGAGGGGCTCTCCAATACATAGAAAAGACAATACAATACAATACAGTATATATACATAACACACTGGACGTTACAGCATCTATATCAGATTACAAAATTTATATGAACTTGATGTGTTTGAACACTTAAAGCGCCCACTCTCAATAATAAAGTGTTGAAATGCTTTGAATATGTTTACGTTTTCGTCAGCTTTAACATCATTGCAACCTTTCAAGACAATGTTTACAAATAAAAATGGATCAAGATGAGGAAGTATAGAGTGGTGGACACCGGGTGCAATGATATCTCAGATTGCTTTCAGCAGCTTATTTCGTGGAGCTGAATAGAGAGGACATTTTAATATATAATGTGGTGTTTCTATGTCGCCATACAAACACTCAGCAGTTTATGAGCAACCTACACGATGGAGTTGGGAATTTAGGCTTAACATATTTAACCGTAGGCGTGTGTGATGTATTTAAATTCTCCTATAGATGGACGTATAATAGAATTTGGGAGCGTTTCTGGTCGGGAACATAGATTTAACTTTATTTTTAAATATACTTAAGGATTCTGAGTTTCTCGTATGGATATCTATTCCTTTCCAGTAACGTGCGGTAGATGGAAGAAATGAGTTTTTAAAAGCAGATGACCTACATATAGGGAATCGTAAACTGTTTGACTGTCTAGTGTTGTAAGCACTTGTGCGTGATACTAAATCTGGACAGTGGGAATGCAGGTAGTCGGGCACAAGTTGATTTACTATTTTGTACATATGAATGAGTTTGTGCCATTTTCGACGAGTTGCAGGGTTTCCCAGTCAATTTCAGAGAGGGTTTTTTGACAGTTAGATTGTGGAAGGGCACCGGTGCATACACGGGCAGCGTCTAGCTGTACACTTTCAAGACAATCTGTTGACCTTGCTAATATACTTTTACCAATTTTTGCTTTTAGCTTTATTTTACGGTATCCCCTGTTAATTTTCTGTAAATGAAAGTGTACGGGTTTGAGTAAAAAGGCCTCCTCCACTACAATTATGCAAGCTGTTCAGCATCGTTTCCACAGGTATGTAATTTAAGTTAGCACCTCACTCAATTAAGTGTAAATTATATAAATCATTGTGTTTTTTATGGGTTTTTACTCTGGAATATATCAGCAAAGTCGATCAATAAGTTTCATATTTCTTGGAGAAATGTTCGCGACAATTGTATCAATCACCTCATAGAACGCAAAATAATTTGTTGCATCTCATTTTTAAAGATTAATCAAATAAATCTGTTATGTCTAACCTGAAGAGTACCAACTCACTTGTACAAAATTATGTATGCCAAGAAGCAAATAGTTCACATGACTGTAAAAGTAACAATCACAGTATGTCACTACACTCTGAAAAATATAGGTTCTATAAAAAGAACTCTTCAGTACTATTACCATGCAACCCCAGGAGAACCCTGCAAGGGTTCTCCTGGGGTTGCATGGTAATAGTACTGAAGGGTTCCTTCTAAAGAACCTATATTGTTTAGAGTGTATATTATGGTTAAGGTTAATTTTAACAAAATAGGTAGGGGGCCTACGACTCATGGATAACTATAAAAATAAAATAATTAATGTTTCTGAGTCGAAAGTAAAGGATGAAAGCAGAAAAGCTGCAGGTAATGTGATAGATCTATTGACAATGCGGAAACTGTGACAATCTCGAATTCTCGCGTGACGAATTAAATGGTGTTTGTACAGAATAATTTTTATATAGACACCTGACACCAGATTAATTTCTCTTTAATCTGGTGATTTTTTTTAAATTTTTTGTTCACAACTGTCTGATGTAATAATATATTCTTTGAACGAATAAAGAGTTATTATTATTAATAATAATATTATTATTATTATTATTATTATTATTATTATTATTATTATTATTATTATTATTATTATTATTATTATTATTATTATTATTATTATTATTATTATTATTATTATTATTATTATTATTATTATTATTATTATTATTATTATTATTATTATTATTATTATTATTATTATTATTATTATTATTATTATTATTATTATTATTATTATTTGTTATTGGGGTGAACAAATTGTTACCAACTGTCTATATAAGGAATGACTGACCAATTGTATTTTATTTTATGTTAAGGTTTTGTGCGGCTATGGTTGTACATTATACGGTTTTATTAATTCTGTATATGAATTCAAGATAATGATGTAGGCTACGTGCTCAGAATGTCTGCCCTGCAAAAACCAAAAGGCAGTAAAAGCTTACTTTAAAAGTAGGCAGATACCACCATTTTCAATTTACAGAGCAGAATACATCTATATCAACCATTACTCAGGCATCAAATGACAATGTTTTCCATTTATTTGAAACCTGAATTGACGTGTTTTATATCATAATAGATATCCCCTATAGGTCTATAAATAATGTTCGGGCTATAGCACGCAACAAATCACATAATTACTTTGTAGGTAAGTTCAGTTAAATAGGCAGCATTCCAGTGATGACATAAATTATATTAGGCCTCGTCAAATAAAAAGAAGGGATATCTAGGAGATTAAATTAAATAAAAAATATATCCCAGTATCTAATATTGGGAAGACAAGATTAATAAATCTAATAAAAAATATCAATTTCAAAATTGTTGACTTTACTTTTCTTTCAATCACCCACCATACGCCATAGGGCTATAGGCTGCTGTGAACATGCCAATAAATGCATAACTCTCGCAGATAAACAATAAAATATGTGTCATTTCACAAGTGTGTGCATTTCAATACAAATGGGCCGCGCAATAGCAAACAGAAGTACCTACTTACTTGAAAGTAAGTGGGCCTAGTTAACCCTTTAAGCCCTCACGATGCATTAAAGCAAATCCCTGAAAACTGACCTGATTTTCCTACAACCATGTGTTTTAGAATGGAAATTCCCATGAAACTGGTTCACAAATACATGGTAATTTTCTTCAATTTTTCACCCACTTCAAATCATCTTCATCCACTACAAGTCGGGAATTGCGACATCAATTCGCGGCTTGTAGTGGATAAAGATGACAATGGTAAATTCAGGCTTGAAAGGGTTAACCCATACAACGCCGAAATATGTTTGTATAAACCATGGAGTCCGAAGAGTTTTTTCAACTTGAAATTATTATAAATGTCTTAGTTAGCTATTAACGCTGCTTCATTTGAATACCTATGTCAAGGGTTTACGGCCATTATAAATTTGTAATACTTCCAGTGCGGTAATCGACTTTAGATGGCAGAATCTGACGTCCGTAGACGTCAGAATTTGACGTCTAAAGGCTCCCACACAACGCACCGCCGATTAAAACGCGAACATCGTGGCAGGTTTTAGAAAATTGCAGACAAGCTGGTTCTACGACAGCAGCGCACCACACCAGAAAAACTTAACCGACTTGGCGTTGTAAGCTATAGCAGCGATCCTAGTAGTGACTGTGTAGGCCCTCTAGTGGGTGTTCCGGAAGCAATATTGAGACATTACGATCACGTCGTAGGACATGCCACGCCGCAACGACGACGGCTAAGACGGGCCATGACTAAGACTAAGGAATCATTGAGATTCCTTGCTAAGACTGAACATATCCAGTCTTGACGACAGCTTCCGACGCGTCAGAAATTGCCGAAATCGTAGTCTTGGGAATTGCCGATTGTTTAAAATTATCGTGGCCTTAAAGTCAGTCACCGCGCTGAAAGGGTCAGCTCTGATTGCCTTTGTACGACAGATTTATAGACTAATGACCATTTATGTGGATTTATCTCTAAAGAGAAACCAGATGAATTATTCCTATTTTACCTCAAAAGCACAATAAGATGGTGAAAAATGAAATATGGAGTTGGAAACGTGATGGCCATAAATTTATCCTTATTTATACTTTATCGCTGCAATTTAAAACAATACAAACAAATTAGCAATACATGGTTATCATGGGTTTTTTACAATGATGATCTGCTTAGTCTGTAAAGATTTCAAGATACACATAATAATATCAAATTGCGCCAAATCAAAATATCCAGCAAACGGTGATTTTAAAAGGTTTGCCCTTAAAACATATTCAGCTCATTTTCTTACATTCCTGTATATTATTAGTACCCAATTAAATAACTAAATAGTTTACAGCACTTTTCCTCAATCAAAATAGCCTATATCTCTATTAAAACGGGATACCTTGATCCAATGTTGTTTTATTTATATCCCAGCGTATGCGACGCTGGCCAACATTAAAACAACACTGGCTTAATGTTTCGCGTTGCGCCATGCGAGCGCCGAGGTCATTATGACAGCTATGTTTAATAACAATAATTAATATATAAGATTATCATTATGGATGGCGATATCCTACAGTGTTTCATTATTATCTCCAACGGTGTCTAATGCTAGCCCCCGGCTGGGCCCCGATAATGCATGATTATCTAAATGAGATATGAGTTCCGGGTAACGACAGTGAATTTTATACGAACATCTGCAATAAAGGCCTAATACACTGCGGGGCGATATCGGATATTCCCAGCAAGCACAAGACATCGACTCAATGTTGTTTAAAAGTTGGCCCACCGTCTGCGACGCTAAGCCAACTTGAAAACAACATTGGACGTGTCGCGTTTGTTGGGTTATCGGTTCTAGATATCAAAACACAATATATCATGTGGGTGGCATGCATGTGGTTTTTATTACATCTCTGATACCACACATCGATTTCTGTATAGACACATTTTTGCAGTGATTTCAAAGGTATTGTGTTAAGGCCACCATGTTTTTATTCACTGGAAAAAAACATTTTAGAAAATAAAAACATTGAAACTATTTCTGGAAAAGTTAATGAGGGCGACCAAAAAAACAACATTTGACAAATTTCGGGAAAAGTTAATGAGGGCGACCAAAAAAACATTGGACAAATTTCCGGGAAAGTTAAACAGATAAAGCAAAAAAACAAGCAATAATTTTGTTTAACCCCTGAAATGAACTGGGGTTTTTTTCGGAATTGTTTTTTTATCTTCTGAAATTAATTGTTTTTTTCGGAAATCGGCAACAATCCATTGCGCGCACTGGGCAGAAAAAAACACACATGGCGCGGCCTTAATATAATGCGGGCGCTCATCTCAAACAGAGAAAAGAGAAAAACATAGTGGCCATATGTCATATGTAGCCTAATGTCATAGTTACGTTTTTACCAGCCAGGAGAATCTGCCGCCATCCCATATGGCGTTTTCCCGGCGAACACAAAACATTTGTAGACCCTAGTATTTGCACAACGTCGTTGGTCCAACATTTTTCAAATGTTATACAAATGTTTTGTGTTTGCTGGGTTGTATACGTTGGCTCTGCGACATTATTCGGCCCAAGCATGTAATGGTAGGTCACTCTATCCCCTACTTTAAATAACATATATGGCGGTGATTGCTGATCCCGCTATGTGACAGGCTGAGCCACTCTTTCATTTGTCGGGAGTTGGATACCATACTAGGTCCCATTGTGCAGCTTTTTTTATTATTCATTGGGCTGCATTTAACACATTAGGTAATTACCACTATTACAGGCGTAGAACGTTTTTTACGCTAGTGGATCGGGATGCAAACTAGCCAAATGGATAGCCAAATGTATATACTTTGGTTCAGTTGGCGACACTTTAATAGCGCGGAAATTCGCGACATAATGAAGCGCGGATTTAGAATAGATAATGTATGGTAAAATTTCATAGTAACACAATTATATAAATAACACATAAATATTTATGATATGACGTTTGTCGTCTTGTTAATTGACCCTAGGAATGAGATGGTTAACAGCATCTATGTGACCTCGTGAGGACAACTTATTTTCGGATATTTGTGGCCGGAGTTCCCGATGACGCATAGGGATTGCCCTGTCTTCTTCAAAGACCCCTTTGTAGCCTATTTCACACTAGTTTATCATACTGTGTTTATCTTAATATTCTAAGGTTAAAATGTGAGCTTTAGCTGATGAGTTACTATTTCCTTTAAACACCTAAAAATATCTTGTTATATTATTTTGATAACTGATCTTGTTTTATGATTTATATTTGTGATACTATTATAATCTTTAATTAACTGTCTTATGTCATGCGAGCGACATGTGTTTCTATTATAACTTCGTGATTAAGTCATTTTACTCTTCTAAATTCGGAGTGTAATATTATAAGTAAGTAAACTTTCTGTCTGTGTGAAGACGTAATTTTAAATGTCTTATTTATGTAATGGTTTTCATTTTACTAGTGCAACAAACACACGTTTTGGATGGATCATTCTAGAAGCTCTGGATTCTCCCCAAATATACTGCATGCGTTTTAAGAGGGAAGAAGAGACTGCTGACGGTTTGTGCCTAACACGAACCGCTCAGTATAAAGGAGTACTGTGTGTTTGGCGCGGGATGGAAACAGAGAGATATAAGATATATAGTTAGTACCAGAGACAATTATGAGGGAATCAGTTGGAAGCAGATAGATGAAGAGAGTCAGTAACATAGATATATATAGAGAGAGATTGAGAGTATAAAAGAGAGTTTTTAGAGACATGAGACATAAATGTGAAAATAACAATGAATAAAATGTGATCAACAGTCGCTACCATGTGTTGAGTTGAACCCCGAACTATACGTTTAGCCAATGGTGGCTTGATATTTGACCAACGTCTGCGACGTTGGCCCGACTTGCCAGTATTGAAAATATTAAACATATTTATCAAGGCAGTGTCATCATTTAAATAATGTTTAGAGGCTATAGAGTGTGATAATAATGGTAATAGCCTGTGTTTCGTCAGATAGTGCGTTGATCTAACCCTTGTAGCGCGGAGATCGGATTTAGACGTCAGAATTTGACGTCTGTAGACGACAGATTTTGACGTCTAAAGTCCTAATAGTTTCACATAACACAGGTATTAAAATGAAGCAGAAACGGCTAACTAAGAGATTTATGATGATTTCAAAGTGACAAAATCTTTTAGTCTCTTGACTAATATAATAGAAATATTCGTAGCAGGACTCGAACTCTGGACCCCTAGGTTGATGATGTCTGGCCAGTACATCACCTGATTATTACACTATTATATCTGCTACTCGTAATCATGGTAATAGTGGCAGATTATAATAGTTACAGATAGAATTGTGAAAGATTCCCTTAACGATTTGTCGTTCGATTAGGTGGAATAAACCAAATTTATTTTAGTTTTCACACGAGACGACTCTTTTCCTCAGATCCCGTAAACGAGTAGAAAACCATACATTTCTGACAGAGAGAATTACATTTGTGTCAACCCTATTATTTCCAGCATATATGTTATGTAATTACACAGATCGAACAACTAAATGATGTACATGTCACTATCATAAAGAAGTGCGAGCATTAGAAATATTATGGAACGTCATAATCATCTCTGAATTATTAGATTTAAATATTATCAGAATAATTCTACAGTTAGCTTTGTACAATTGGTGACCTCCCTGCCTACGACGCTGGACCAACTTAAACCAACGTTGATTCAACGTCTTGTGACTGCTGAGCAAATTGCCCATCTGCTACAAGTTAAATATAGCCAGTATTAGCAGATTATCAGTTCACCGTTTTTTCAACAACTACGAACTTTATTAAAAATCTGTGTCTACATTGATTATTTTGGATTTGTAGGGACAATGTTGTGTATGTGTACCTGTTCGGACAAGTAATGTATATAATTATCAGTGACTATGTGGTAAAAAACGTCATCAATATCGTTTGTTGAAAATGGATATATATATAGGCCTATATGAGTATATTTTGGACCAGTTCTCGTACACAGTGTAATTTACTGCGTCCATATACCATTTCAGTGAGCCCGCGTCTTCAGACAAGTTTGAGTGTCACCATGGTCACAAAAAATTATTGACGCCATCTCAAGCGAGCTGTTTAAATAATCGATAAAGACAAGGTATATGGGTTATAATTATTTTTATTGCAGATTCATACATACAAAATCCACTTACACATTATACCAACGGTTTTTTTTCAATTTTAAGTCATCATAAATGTCCTAGTTGGCTCTTTCTGTTTCATTTGAATAGCTATATTACATGTGTTATGGGTCTACGGCCATTAAAAATATTTTGATCATTTAGTGCGGGGATCTACATAGACGTCAGAATCTGACGTCTAAAATCGGTCCCCGCGCTGAAAGGGTTAACACTTATAGCACCGATGTTGACTGCAGTAGCCAATGTGTGTTTTATTGGCACCTGTACAACCGGCTGTATCAAATATTGTCCTAAATCATGGGACACTGATAAGTTGGTACTAAAACATGCTAAATATCACAAATCACATTAATTTTCAGTCACTGAAAGTTGTGTATCGCGGCAGCTTCAAGTGACAGAAAATTTAAATTGAATAGCTCTGTCCTCTAGGATCAGACTAAAATCATAGAAAAATCGGTATTTTTTTACTCTTAATATGGCCACAAAATGTGAACTTGTACATAGGCTAGAATTGCGTAATTAAAAAAAAAATTGTGTTGCGCATTTCCCAGTTAAGCAAGAAATAAGGACGAAATTGCATGTTCAAAAAAGGAAATACAGGAATAACTTTATAATCGGGCTTTCTGCACACTTGCTACGTTGCCACAGCAATCCAGAATTTAAAAGACTTCCGCAATTCTATTTTATGGACATGCTCGCATTGTATGGCCATATTAAGAAGCCAAAATAGAAATACTGATTTTTTGTTGATTTAATCCTGATTGCTGTTTAAGCCTCAATTTTCTGACCCAAAAGATGTCTTTCAGAAATTCGGCATGCACTATTCCATGCGACGAGATCAAAGACACCCATTAAAAGGTCGTAAGGGGGAGCCTGGGGAGGGCAGAAATATTTAACTAGGAAAATATAGGGCCTAATATGGCTTTCAATTTGAGAGAAAAATCTTGGGTACAGTTCAACTGCCTACATTATTGCCTATATCATCAGGATCATGTGTACTGCGAACAAATAATTTGATCGAATAAAGCGCGAAAACAATAATTCTGCTAGTAGGTTATTAACTTAGTCTGTTTTATTACTAGACTACATTAACTTAGATTTGGGTCAGCGCACATAATTATTCAGCGGCGCGAATGCAAAAAGCATGTACATGTAATATATTATTATGTCCACTCCCATTGAGGTTTTTAGTCATCTCCAAAATGCACAAAATGCAGAAAATCCCGTAAAATACCAATCACTGTGTGTACAAACAACCAATCGCATCGTGTGTACCATGTGTACCGATCTGTAGACAAAGAGAAGCTTGATGTGGTTTTGTTTTGTATGTTTTGTATCAGTGTATTCCTCCTATCACTTCCTTAACCCTTTAACCGCTGGTGCCGCATATATTCGGGTTTTCATTTTTTATTAGCACATTATGTACCACCGTTTGAACATGTTAAAGATAAAATGTGACATCAATCAGCAATATTTGAAAACAGTCGACCTCCATTTTGTCAAATCTGAATAATTTTCACTCACTTGAAGTTGTGGATCGCGTTAGCGAGACACGACATCAAGTGGGTGAAAATTCAGATTGAATAATTTGGCGGTTAAAGGGTTAATAGCAAAGACAGCCACAGGCGTGTTCTGCAGTCGCAATGGCAGACTGGGGGGGGGGGGGTATAGGCTACAAGCTGCTGATCAAATATTAATAGTCAATAAACCCGCCAGGCACAGTTTCAAGCTATTATATAATATTACACGGTACATAAAATGTGGCATTGAATGGAAATTAGGCCGAATCATGGAAGGTGCGTACGTTTTCTTTGAGATCTACGCCAGTACATTTATTTATTGAAAAAATAGGCTTACAATCAATAAAAACCGGTCAAAAAATGCTCAGAAGCGCACTGAAGGAGTTCACAACTCTCACTTTGGGATGGATATTCGATATAAGCATACCTATCTCAAAGTGGTGGCTTTGCTTTGATTTTTTACCTTTACGTATACAAACCACTGATAAACAGAAGTCTTTTATCATGTTGATATTGTTAAGAGCTCCCAGTGCGCACAAGACGTTGTCAAAATGTTGGGTTAGTGTTGGGCCAGCGTCTGCGACGCTAAGCCCAACATTAACCCAATATTTGGCCAACGTCTCGTCTTTGATGCCTGAGATTTGCGGTTCGCTATGATTCATTATTTACAAAGCTATCCTCTCTGATGTCTGTCAAAGGCTATCGACACAGCTGCACTTATCATATATAATAGAGTTGAGATACGATAGCGGGTTTGTAGAGCACGTCCAAGTGGGCTATTTCCATATTTTCAAAAATATCAACTTTCTAAACTTTCATTTAATAAAATCATGACATTTTGATTCTCTTTGTGGTATGCGCGGCAAGATATATTTTTTATCACTATGTGAAATATAAAAAGTAAAAAATATGTCTAAAGTACTTTAAATTGAATTTTTGTGAAGCACTATATTATCTGTCTTACTAGACTGATTTGCAAAAGCAAACATTAGTAACTGCTTACTTAGAAAATAAGTAAGAATAAACTTCTGGCTCCTAGGGGGCTTCCCAACAAACACGACACATAAAAATGATGTTGGCTCAATGCTGGGCCATCGTCGCAGACGGTGGACCAACAATAAACCAACGTCATTTTAATATTTTTATTTTAGTTATGTTATTCTGAATAACATTGTTTTTGACGGAAAGACATACAGTGATATATGTAGGTCCTAAATAATGGCTATGAGTAACGTGTTCGCCTGAAAGCAAAAACTTGATCACCCCGTGCTATTCTACCATATATCTTCTATTTATTTATAACAATTAATGAACAGAAATTGGCAGAGTGGCTTATTTCAGTAGATAATTGTACACCCAAAAATAATGATTCACGGAAGAGGGAATTGGCAGAGACACGCATTCTTATAAAAATAGTTCTATACAATGTTGTTGTACATGAAATCTTCTAATTTATGGTTCGGTATCACATCACAAACATATTAGTTATAAAATATGAACATAATTATAATGAACGTAAAAGCAACAGCATTTATTGATAGGGCGTACCATGCAAGAGCATTTAAGGTCGGATAAAGAGTACAAATGTGCGCTAGAAATGTATGAGCAAACGAACAAACGAGCGAACAAACGAACGAACAAGTGAAAGAACTCACTCACTCACTCACTCACTCACTCACTCACTCACTCACTCACTCACTCACTCACTCACTCACTCACTCACTCACTCACTCACTCACTCACTCACTCACTCACTCACTCACTCACTCACTCACTCACTCACTCACTCACTCACTCACTCACTCACTCACTCACTCACTCACTCACTCACTCACTCACTCACTCACTCACTCACTCACTCACTCACTCACTCACTCACTCACTCACTCACTCACTCACTCACTCACTCACTCACTCACTCACTCACTCACTCACTCACTCACTCACTCACTCACTCACTCACTCACTCACTCACTCACTCACTCACTCACTCACTCACTCACTCACTCACTCACTCACTCACTCACTCACTCACTCACTCACTCACTCACTCACTCACTCACTCACTCACTCACTCACTCACTCACTCACTCACTCACTCACTCACTCACTCACTCACTCACTCACTCACTCACTCACTCACTCACTCACTCACCCACCCACCCACTCACTCACTCACTCACTCACTCACTCACTCACTCACTCACTCACTCACTCACTCACTCACTCACTTTCATACATCCGCTTAATTTTAGACCAAACATTTTCAGTCACTTGAAGTTGTGTATCGCGGTAGCGAGACACAACTTCAAGTGACAGAAAATTTAAATTGAATAGCTCGGTCTTCTATGAGCTAAAGCGACACAATCAGACTAAAATCATATCAGTGGAAAGAAGGTAGGCCAGCAGACACAATGTTGGATTACCGCTGCTCCAACGTCGTAGACGGTGGACCAACGTTAAGCCAACATTGAATCAACGTCGTGTGTCTGCTGGCAGGCCTACTCGCCCTGGCGCTGGTGGAAAGACGATCAATAGAAACGCAGGGAACATCTATTTCATAGCCTTTCAAACACGCGACATTGACCCGATATTGATTTAATGATGGTCCAGCATCGAAAAGGATGGACCAACATTAAACCAATCTCGGGTCTATGTCGCGTGTTTGTCGTGTTATTGATTGTGATATGAGAGAACATAATTATCTAACCATGATCATCACATCTTTCCAACAGTCCACTCGTCTGTGAAGTGGATCTAGATATGAGTCAGTAAAATATTGTGCCATTAGAGCTTTGAGAAAACCTTAAAATGAAATCAGTTGAAGTTATATAGCTTCAGCAGGGAGAATTAGCCAAAGCTAGGCATCGATATCAAAGACGGTATACGTGTTTAAGCTGCGAAAGGCATCTGTGGTTTTAAAAAGAAACGTAATTTGCTGTTGTGTTGGTATCATCTCTCAAGGTTCGGCAGGTCCACTCTTCCTAAAAAAAAATTTTTAATGACTTTTTCACTTGAAATTAATGACTCTTTACCGACGAAAAGAAACAAATTAAGAATTATGTATACATTTTTGTCATATTTCAAATGCAAAATAACGGCTAGTCCTGGAAGCATACTGCCTGCACCTTCCGACAACAATGCTAGGTGACACTGACTTCAACAGTAGCAGAAAACCAGCAGTTTTTGTTAGCACAGGCTGACAGAAGATCATACATCGATTCTATATAATCGCTGATTTTCTCATTTTTAATGACTTATAATGATTAATAATCAAATTTAATGACTTTTTAGTGACTTGAAGTCCTTTTTTTCAATTTAGTGACTTTTAACCCTTTCAAGCCTAAATTTACCATTGTCATCTTCATCCACTACAAGCCGCGAATTGCTGTCGCAATTCTCGACTTGGTAGTGGATGAAGATGGTTTGGTGTGGCTTGAAAATTAAAGAAAATTGTCATGAATTGGCAAACCAGTTTCATGGAAATTATCATTATGAAACCCTTAGTTCTTGGAAAATTAAGTCTGTTTACAGGGATGTAAATTGATGCTTTAATGCATCGCGAGGACTTAAAGGGTTATTGATACGCAGGAGCCTTGTCTCTGTAATGCAAAAACTGAAAAACAAGAAGTTACGGGTTTTTTTGCCTTGGCAGGACAGTACTACTGATTTTAACCCCTAAATCTCTGAACTATTTTTATAGATAGGTAGATATTTATTGACGACGGGAAGTCTATGTAGACTTTTATGCGTCATTAAAATGAACAGTATACTGTATATTATATAACTGTACAATATGATAAAATATAAAATAGCCATCTGTAGGCTCTGTCCATCAATATCAAGAAATAATGAGAAAATGACCCACACTACCACCATGTCAATTTTTTTTAAAAAACTGTGGCAGCCATTTTGTTTTTAATGGATCCATCCCAAAATTTAATCAAATCATCAGAAATACATCATACCAAATTTGAATGCAATCCAAGCAACAGTTCATAAGTTATCGTGCCCACAAGCTTTATAGGCGGCCATATTTTTTTCAATGGCTGCGGTAGCTATTTTGTTTTAAATGGATTCATGCCAAAAGTTAATCAGATCATCAGAAATACCTAGACAACAACGATACCAAATTGAATGCAATCCAACCAACGGTTCATAAGTTTGGTGCCCACAAGCTTTGTAGGCGGCCATCTTGGAAAATAACCGCTTATGGCTTGGTGCCGGAAAAAATATATGAGATGAATTGCACAGGCACATAGATCATGTCTGTGAAAAATAAACAAAATAATTCAGTTAACTTTTTAGTAAGAGCTGAATTCCTGATTGCCCGCCCACCCGCCAGACCGCCTTCTTCTGGTGATCACTATACCACACAGCCTTAATGGCTGAGGGGTAAAAATGGTGTACATATAGGACTACTTAGTCTTAGTCTTATAATATCAGGGCACGAAATAAGGGCATTCCGGGCGTCCGAGACAACCCATTTTGCCGCCGGAAAACTCAATATAATTCTCAGGGTTTCCGTCAGACAACCAGTCAAAAATCTAAAAAGATTTAGCAAAATATGTGCATCGTTTCTTGCTGCAGATTATCTCGTCACAATTTGTGCGTTTCAAAATAGTATGGCAGGGGCTGTGCTGCTTGTAAAATCTTAAGACAGGCCACCTTCTACATGTCCTAAAAATTCGGACAACTAAACCATTTTGAGGACAAACTGAAAAGTTGGTCCAATGGACAAACAGTCCAATTATCCTTATTTCGTGCCCTCTCAGTGAGTAAATGTACAAGTATTAAAGTTTTAAAATAATTAAAAGAAATATACAATATGTATAAATGTTAATGATACTAATGATATTTTTTTATATATACCAAGAGACGAAAGTGTTTTTTTTTTTAATTTGAAATCATCATAAATGTCTTTAGCTAGTTCTTTCCGCTTCATTTGAATACCCATATTACGGGTCCACGGCCATTATAAACATATTATAAATTAAATATCATACTATTTCAGTGCGGGGATGATTTGGCAATTTATGTTTAAAGTAAATGTACAAGTGTGGATATATGAGGGCTATAAACATAAAAATAACCGACGTACTTTAAAGTAAATGTTAAATAAAAGCAAAGTAAAAACATCTTCTCTACAGCAAGGCTCGAGAAGCGAAGGCTCGCTGTAGAGAAGATGAGTAAAATCCTAATCATATCTAACATCACGTATTTTGATCACTTATCAAATGCTTGGTGCAAGAGAAAAAGAAGTAGATACCTAACATAAATACAGACAAATACATCTCAGTATAATGGCAGATGTCAGTAGAATGGCAATGTAAACAAACGAGAGCTGATAGCACATACCAGCAAACACAAAACGTTTGCAACCGCCTTCGACGCTGGCTCAATACTGTGTAAAATAACATTGGCCACTGCTGCACACCATTCGAGCAGACAACTACATGTTCACGCAATGCTTGATTTATGTTGGACCAACGTCGCAGACGATGAGCCAACATCTTCAGTTTGCTGGGCTAGCGGTCCATAAAACCAGAGCAACTACGTAACCGTACATGGGACTTTTGTTTATGAGAGTTTTATGGATCAGCGTCAAGGACCAACATGATATGTCAACTATATAACCATTCCGCCTGTTTATATAAACATTTATCTGCACTGCAGAGCATATTACGCCAAAATCTGTATCAGACAGACAGACAGACATTTTATTGACAGAAAAGAAAAGTCATTACAGACTTATTTGTCATAGAAATGAAAGAGATATATGTACATGTATATACAAGATTGTTAATTTGTTAAAATCATATGACAATATGCATGGTATGACATACACAACTAAAATCATGTTAAGTCGCATTGCCAAAATAAAAACTTGGTACTTCGATAATATAAATGACTACTACTAAAAATGAATTAAAAGGCATTGCCAAGATACATAGAGGTCTATCATTTTGTTTCCCGCACCAACACCAGAGATAAAATAGCTACTATGTATGACATACTAATTATATATAGTAGCAAAAAGACACTCTGGAAAGCGTATAAACCTAAAATATATACAAGTGCATAATTATGCTACAGTAACTGGAGTATGCAATAAGACAATAGTAAAAATTATACGGTATTTTTTAAAATTAAATATAATATCATGCAAGTACAATAAATGTGGCATAAACAGATTAGATCAGCTTGAATTGTATATCTGTGTCTTCAAATATATAAAAAGTGGGGGCTTTGCGACGTAAATATTTTTGACCAGTGATTTGAGACGACTCGGCTGCTTTAAATAATCTCATGAAGATTTATATTTTAATACGACCAATCAACATCCAGTACCAATTTAGGACTGACGGAGGAACTGGTGTAGTGGTAAAGCTGCCTGGAAAGTCGGAGATCGCGGGTTCGTCTTCCGCTTTGGTATTTAGGTTTCAAAGGAACAATAGTTTTCTTCCCCTCGTAAAGATTCAGTATTGTGAGGAGCCTCCGGGCCATGACCGAAAGGTAGCGTGTTTGGCCTCAGACCGTCAGGGATCGAATTTCGAATTCTGTGTCTGGAGGGCAGTGTTATCTCATTCACCTTACCATCCTCATAAGGTTCTCCAGGTCCAGGTTGGCTTTATGTGCACAAAGGTAGCCCTGAATACAAGTCTATTTCGCCAGAGCTGCAGGGCTAGCACAAAGGTGGCCTAAGACCTAATAAGACGCAAAAGTTTTTTAACAATAATTAATAGCAGCTGATGCACCTGGACAGTTTTGACTCTGTGCCAAACAAAGCCAAAAGGATGTAACTGTTTACTTTTCAAGCAGTTACCATGGTTACTGCCTTCTGGCTTTTAAGTATAGTATGCCAGTTCTACAATTAGGTGGCGCACCATATTTAAATATATAATAATATTGTATCTGCCAAAATTAATCATACGGGTTTTTATGAGTAAGTAGGTAGGCTACATGCAATGTATATTCCTTCTCCAAAAAAGTCTAGCGTCAATGGCCCCATAAATGAAAGAGCCATTTTATCTGATCCTGCCTTTTAATGGTATACGGGTCACGCAATAATAACATTATACAACCTGACAAAGACAAACAGCAGTAACTGCTTACTTGAAAAGTTTGTCTTTGCATTTCAGAGATCACGAGCTGATGTATTTTATTGCACCGGATGTAATATGTATGTGCTCCCATCAATCACGATACGTCTTCCCAATGTTGGGTTAATGTTGGGCCAGCGTCGAAGACGATGGGCCAACATTATCCCAACATTGCGCGAACGTATCGTGTTTGCTGGGCTGGTACAGGAGTTTGATGTTGAGTTGGAATACCCAGGAATGATTATAAGCGGCCGACTAATACAAAACGCTGAACCGATGCTGGTGTGACCCTGACAGCACTGAATTATTTTTTATATAAACCATGGAGACCAAAATGTTTGTTTTTTCAATTTGAAATCATCATAAATGTCTTAGTTAGATCTTTCCGAACACCTTTCTGATCTTTCCGAATACCTGTTATGGATCTACGACCATTATAAATATTTGTAGTCTTACGTGCGGGGATAAAGAGACGTCAGATTCTGACGTTTAAAGTTGATCCCCGCACTGTAAGTTACGTGAACTGACTGTTTACAAATCAATAGACTAACAGTTCACAATTCTTGCACCTTCATATGGTTTTTCCTGGAGCTTGTCATTATAAATGTCTAGACACAGCGAATTGTTCGTATGGTTGAACTGTTCTGGAGAGTTCTGTAGTCTGACAGTAGTTTGGTTATTACTCATATAATATCGTCCACTTGGATATAAGCGTATCTGCCACTCTGTAAAGTGACAGATACACCCTTTCATATCCAAGGTCACGCTATGTTGACACTTTATAAAATCAATCCATTTGTATTCACTTTGACGTGGAATATTTGTTTCGGAATAACGAATCTATTTTTGTGTAGAAAAATTCACAATAACATAAGAGTCTAAATTGGGATGGCATTACGTTATGATCACTACGTTATGATCATTTCAAATTTAAATCTTTTGTTATCTATGGGTTATATAAAAATATTTCAGCGCTTCAAGGGTAATAAATTTATTATAAATAATGATTCAGGTGATGAGGAGTGATGTGAAGTTTCATTTACCGAGCTGTGTTTTATTTGAATATTTGAAAGGATATAAATAATTGGCTTTGCTACATTTATCTCACAAAAAAGACCTGCATAGCGCTATTAATTCCAATAGCTACCTGACTACCTGACCTGTCCATGATTTTTTACCTTTACGTATAAAAACCACTGATAAACAGAAGTCTTTTATCATGTTGATATTGTCAAGAGCTCCCAGTGCGCACAAGACGTTGTCAAAATGTTGGGTTAGTGTTGGGCCAGCGTCTGCGACGCTAGGCCCAACATTAACCCAATATTTGGCCGGCGTCTCGTCTTTGATGCCAGAGATTTGCGGTTCGCTATGATTCATTATTTACAAAGCTATCCTCTCTGATGTCTGTCAAAGGCTATCGACACAGCTGCACTTATCATATATAATAGAGTTGAGATAAGATAGCGGGTTTGTAGAGCACGTCCAAGTTGATTATTTCCATATTTTCAAAAATATCAAACTTTCATTTAATAAAATCGTGCCATTTTGATTCTCTTTGTGGTTTGCGCGGCGAGATATATTTTTTATCACTATGTGAAATATAAAAAGTAAAAATTATTTCTAAAGTACTTCAAATTTAATTTTTGTGAATCACTATATTATCTGTTTTACTAGACTGCTTTGCAAAAGCAAACAACAGTAACTGCTTACTTAGAAAATAAGTAAGAAAAAACTTCTGGCTCCTAGGGGGCTTCCCAACAAACACGACACATTAAAATGATGTTGGCTCAATGCTGGGCCATCGTCGCAGACGGTGGACCAACATTAAGCCAACGTCATTTTAATATTTTTATTTTAGTTATGTTATTCTGAATAACATTGTTTTTGACGGAAAGACATACAGTGATATATGTAGGTCCTAAATAATGGCTATGAGTAACGTGTTCGCCTGAAAGCAAAAACTTGATCACCCCGTGCTATTCTACCATATATCTTCTATTTTTATATAACAAATTATTAATGAAAAGAAATTGGCAGAGTGGCTTATTTCAGCAGATAATTGTAAACCAAAAATAATGATTCACGGAAGAGGGAATCCAAGGTCACGCTATGTTGACATGTTATAAAATCAAGCCATTTGTATTCACTTTGACGTGAAATATTTGTTTCCGAATAACGAATCTATTTTTGTGTAGAAAAATTCACAATAACATAAGAGTCTAAATTGGGATGGCATTACGTTATGATCACTACGTTATGATCATTTCAAATTGAAATCCTTTGTTATCTATGGGTTATATAAAAAATATTTCAGCGCTTCAAGGGTTAATAAATTTATTATAAATAATGATTCAGGTGATGAGGAGTGATGTGAAGTTTCATTTACCGTGCTGTGTTTTATTTGAATGGATATAAATAATTGGCTTTGCTACATTAATCTCACAAAAAAGACCTGCATAGCGCTATTAATTACAATAGCTACCTGACTACCTCACCTGTCCATGAATAATTAACCGTAACCTTGGATAATTTATGACCAGCTACCAGCTGTTTCTGCTGCTTGCTCACGCCAAGCTATATATATATATATATATATATATATATATATATATATATATATATATATATATATATATTATATATGATTAAAGGAACTCCTTGGGATGATATCACTTTTCGTTTTTAATTTAGTAATGAAGTAGTCAGTCAGACAGACAGACAGATATTTTATAGACAGAAAGAAAGTCAATCCAGCCTTATTTTTATTTGTCATAGAAATAAGATAGAGATATGTACATGTATATATACAACATTGTTATTTTGTTAAAACCATATAACAATATACATAGTATGACATACATAACTACTATTATCTTAACTGGCATTGCCATAAAAAACACTGGATAATACGATAAGATAACTACAATTTAAAGGCATCGCCAAGATAACACAGGGTCTATCATTTTGTTTCTCGCACTAAAAGCACGGATAAAATAGCTACTATGTATAACATACTAATAATACATAGTAGCAAAAAAGACACTCTGGGAAGCGTAGAAACCTATAATATATACAAGTGCATTAAGACAATGGTAAGAAAGTATTTTTTTAAATCAAATATAATATCATGCAAGTGCAATAAATATGGCAATCCGCGAAACAGGTAGCTCCTAGCCATGTGATCATGGAATCAATACGGGCCCTGGAACGGAGCGGGGAAATGAAGACGAATTCAAGTGTTAGATCGTTGCGAACTCTGATCATACCAACACAAAAAAAATGAATGTATGGGGTTTTAGGTCACCTATAGTGTACATATAGACTAAACTAAGGCAAGAAAACTCCTAAGATGATGATATGTATTACATGACACTGTTCTCCAGACACATGATTCGAAATGACATTCCTGGCGGTCTGAGGCCGAGCATGCTAACTCTCGTTCATAGAGGCTCCCCGCAATACTGAATATTTACGAGTGAGCAGTGAAGAAACAAAATCTTTCAACCCTAGCTGAATACCAGAGCGGGGTTCGAGCCCGCAATCGCCGACTCTCCAGGCAGGTAGCTTTAGCCACTGGACCATGGTCCCTGCCCTATTATAGAACTTTTAGGTCAAAATGCTAATAGAAAGGGTTGAAAAGGATTGTCGTCGTGTTTGGTGCTTACAAGGTTATTAACGACGTAAAAATGACACCCACGCGTCCAAGAAGATACGAAGCATGGGAGATTCCGTCTGCGACGTTGGTCCAATATTAAACATAATTGGTTGAATGCCTCATTTTTGTTAGGGCATTGTGTGTGTTCTCCATTGTTCGCGCTCTGGCAGTAGACGCACATATGGAACAGAATAAATAAACTAAATGTTTGATCATTTATTTCTGCATCCGGCCTGCTGATCAGCTAATGGAGCCTGTCAATGTAAAACACAAACGAAAAGAAGAAGATAATAACTATTTATTTATTTATTGAAACATATTTATACAGGGTAAAAACATTATTAGCCATTGGCTATTTTGCATATGTGCCCTGTTTTATGACAAGCATTTGCATAAAATATGAAAACACATATTTAAACAATAATTATCATATGCACAATAGTTACAATAACTAAAATAGACATTAAACATTTTAGATCATAATCCGATGATATTACATTGAAGAAAAGAAAACACAAATGTCCCCGCACTAAAACTCCTACAAAAACCTACAAAAATTGGAGAAAGTGTTAAGACATGTACAGCCATATCATTATTGCAGCCGTAACTATAATTGAGTAAGGGTTTGATTATTAGCCATATATAATTTTTACGTTATATTTAAAAGCAGAAAATGTCTTCTTATTTCTATTTTCTGAAGGTGGCTTATTCCAAAGGCTAGACCCATTTACACTTAAAGATGATTTATATAAAGAATTATTACACCTGGGCTGCTGTAGACTATTACTTGTTGCATTACGTGTTGAAACAGTATGATATTCAGAAACGGAGGAAAAAAGATCAGCTAAGTAATAAGGAGCTAGATTATTCAGAGATTTTTAAGTGATACAACATGATTTTATAAGTTTGGCACGATTGGCAAGGCCATTGTACTGTTCTGCAAAGTCAAAAAGTAGTATCTGCTCACTTGTGAAGTAAGCATATACTACCGTTTAATTTTGAACGACATTGTACAGGGATACGCCTTGGTTTTCAGTGGTGCAACAGCGTTTGACGCCTTCTCCTGTGAAACTAGGGAGAAAAACGATATCGCTAAAAGAAAAACGTTCGATACGTCAGTGAATTAATGCATACCCGGTAAGCACAAAACATTTGTATAACATTGATACAATGTTGAACCAACGTCTTCGACGTTGGTTCAACATTGTATCAATGTTATACAAATGTTTTGTGTTTACTAGGTAGAGTGCAGAATTTACAGAATTAAATTTTTCACCCGCTTGTTGTGGGCCGCGTCCCACAACAATATAGCTATATATATGAACGTAATGGGTATTGTATTATATAGTAAAAGAAATACTGTGATAAATTGTGTGTGATAAATTACACATTATTACCCTTCGTTTAACCTATTAAAGGGAAGCAATGTGATCATAGCAATAAATCTCATGTCTTCATACATATTTCACAAAGTTATGCTCCTTGTCTGAATTATGCTCCTTGTCTGGTCTATTTGAACTTTGCTTCAGTTATTATAACGATATCCTCTACAAAAACTAAGTCACCTAATTGATCTACAACGTATTTGTTAGCGGCGTCACGTTATAAGTGTGCGATAATTATAATGATCTGCTCCTATTATCATGATTATAAAGTGTGAGTGAATAAAGGTGTGAAGTACTCCTTGCCAACCCCGCCTTCTGCCAAGTAAAGTGTTTGAACGGATTTCCGCTAATGTTAAATCCCGCGGCATAATGCCAACCCCGCTATTTGCCATCCGCCAATGGTTTTGAAGTCCCAATGTCATTTTTGTCATATGTTTTCCCCCGATCTTATTGCCAGCAGGCCTAATTTAGCAGACATCGTGACTTTTAAATAAACACTCCTGCATGATTGATCAACAATCGCCACCTGTACTATGGTTCATTGCGCACACACGGCAGTGGGCACAGGCGCTCACGCGTTCGGGAAAGCGTGACTGAGATAAAACAATGGGTGCTATAAAAATATGCCCACACTTGTAAGTGTCATGTCTATACCTGCAAACAACAGCAGTAAGCCAAACGTTTATTTAATTTTGGGCATTCACTTTCATCAACCACTGAACCAATGTCTGACTGTTGTAGCATTAGGCCTATATAAATGTACAAATGAGTGATGAAGCGATAATTACAATGAAATAATAACTCATCAGGTATGAGATCCATTGCTGGTATAATGCTAGGCCAGCGTTGCAAACACATTTACCATTATAATTGATGAAGCGATAATTACGATGAAATAATAACTCTTCAGGTATACTAGATCCTTTGCTGATACAGTGTTGGGCCAGCGCTGCAAACACTAGCTGGACAACAATAAAAACATACCATGAAGCAGAGAAGGTTAACAATATCATCGGGTTCCGTGAGTGTGATGCTTACTCACATCACCAGATCACCTGTTGACATATAACACTTCATTGTCCCACACGTGGTGTCAACGGAATGTGACACCTACTGTTTTCAAACACAGTGGCGCCTCTGATATATTCCTCTGATCGCGGCCTACCTATAAATTTAATTAACCCCAATTCAAATGCCAATCATTATTCACTATTTTTTTCTTGTGCATTAACAAATATAATCTGCATGTATAACTTTAGTGCTCTAAATAAAACAATATTATATAGGGCCTAGTGTACTTTTTTGTATTACTATAAACATAATGCGCGAGAACACTCAATATGTATCAGAATTAATGTTATCAGCTCTCATATATTCAAAGGCCTAAATCACCTCCCTCACCATTTAATGCCACCCCGCCATAATGCCAAAAAATGGCATATGTTGGCGTTATATGGAGGTAGTACTGTACACAGAAAGTGTAACTTAGATGGTGGTAGGGCGTAAATGGGTTAACAGGATTATTTAGTAGGTGTGATTAAGAAATTAATTGATCCACGACCGGCTGCTTATCTGGTAGTAATGGTGTTAACCGTTGAATCAACACGTTTAAACGCCTATTTCGTTTGATGTTAATTTAGGTTATGAGCTATGAAAATCAGAATTTAAATGTTTAAATATAATTTTTGACAAATACAAATATCAAAGTAGGAATATTTAGAGTAACATTTATAACATTAACCGTATTCAAAAGTGTTGGCTCAGATATTGAATTGCTTCTCTTTAATAAGTATAGATGGAGTACCAAGATTTCATTACTGGGTGATAATGTGCACTTTATCCTAGATATACACACACGTAACTACAATAGCAATATTGTATTATTTAATACACTGTCCATTACGTTCATATATATAGTTATGTGCGCTTGATGATATAATAAATGTATCTATAATGGTAAGCGCCCTGCTTTATTAGAAATGACATTTTCATGACTATCAAAGGTCACTTTTTGCTTAAAACACAAAATTTGCATGGGCTTACTATTATATGCAATATACCTTTCAAGGGGAGCGTTTGAGTCAAAGTATATATAAATAACATTAGGTATACGTAGTTATATACATGATGCGCCCAGATCACACATCGCCCAGGGGGCGGGGGCCCTAGGGTTAGCACTGTTGCCCTTCACGCCAGAGTTCGGGGTTCGGTTCCCGGTCTCGGCGGTTTCAAAGAAACAAAAATGTTTCTTCCCCATCCACGTGTGAAAGTTAGTATTGTGGGGAGCCTCCGTGACCGAGAGGTAGCGTGCTCGGCCTCAGACCGCCAGGGCTTGAATTTCGAATCCTGTGTCTGGAGGACAGTGTCATCTCAATCATCTCACCATCCTCAGGAGGTTCTCCTGGCCCAGTTTAGCCTATATGTGCACAAAAGTGGCCTAAAACCCGATTCATTTCATTTCATTTCACACATCGCCCAGATCACCCATAGTAGGCTTGCTAAAACCTCAAAATATGGCAAAACCTGCATTTTGTAGTACAAATGTTTCCTTTGGTATATATGTTCTTTATAATCTTCTGCAACTTTTAAGATAAGAAAACAAGCTGAGGCGGCCTTATTTTGCTCTCATTTGCATAAATTCAAGATGTCCGCCAAAAAATATATATCTCCTCATATTTTATCACATACCAGGCTCTAGAGGACATATTTTCAGCATATTATGTTCTAATTTTACATTTTAGTTGTTAATGGTAATATAAAATATTGAAAGAAGTACCCTAGATTAAGCTACATATTTGTAATCTAATTTGCATAAATTAAAGATGGCCGCCAGTAGGGTCTATATATAGTTATAACCCCATATCTCGACCTCTGGTGCACATATTTAAACATTGTAAGCTCTAATTAAACATGTAATGTGATAATGGTAATAGAACAGATTGAGAAATATATATAAGCGACAAAAACTGCAATTATAGCCCCCATCGACATAGCAACGCTTCTATTTTCACCCTCATCTACATAGCAACCAATAGAGCCAATACAGCCCTGGTGTCATTACCTCGAACCATGACAGTGTACTCTTTCAAAATCTTGAGATATCATTATACATTTCAGTTAATAAGATTTTTATCAACCCTAAGATAATAACTGCCCAAGCTATCATTTTAAATTAATTTGCATAAATCCAAGATGGCCGCCAATAGATTTTATGGTCTCACCACTCAAATTCATACGTGACACAACATTTAATAAAAATGTAGCTATTTACAGTAACCTCTGAGGAACATAGTAACGTTACAGATATCATTTTGATATGAAAATTACTTTGAATTGTTTAAAATGATGTTTTATTAAAAAAAAACCATTTCATGAAGTATAAATAACGTGAAATATGTACACTAGCAGTTACAAGGCGTGTCACATAAGTTGATGCGTTTAGGGGAATGCCAATTTAATCACAAATAAAAATAGGTAAAAAATGATGTTTAGATTTTACATTGAAATACATGTAGCATGTACCAGTGGTTGTATTCGGAGACGATCCTAAAACTTATGAGCTAAGGTGTTATTTCACTACATGAATTGAGGCCTACTGGTTTTGTTTGTTCTAATTATTAACCTAACTCTTAAGCTCGCCACAGCTATATATATATATATATATATATATATATATATATATATATATGGTGCAACTATTAAAAACCATATCGATCCCATCACTTCAGCATACATGACATATGTATGTTCTAATTACACCAATTCACTCCACGAAATAATTTATAACAAAACTCCACTAACAATGTTTAATTTGGGGGTACAAAAGGGTTGGAATGTAAGATGAGCTTGGGATGCGGGGGGTCCTGTTACAGACTTTTTCCCAATTTTTGTAGTTTAGCGATAAGAATTTGTTATTTTAATTACAATGACAGCCACATATGCAAACTATTTTTCCATCTCGTGGAAACCCGGTTATAATGATTTCGATGTTGAAATCATGAAGTTCTATACACACATGAAATATAACCGTAAGAAGTAAGAATGTACTTGGTCGGATACAATTTGAATTTTTGCAACAGTAAGAAATTACAATTGCAAATAAATGGTTTAAATATAATACTACTGTACATCCATAGAAATGATAACTTAGTAATTTTACAATAATTTAAAGACTGACGAATGTCATAGGATCATATCTTCAGATCATTTATAATATGCCAATAAATACATGATTAAAATAATAGAGCAGGTTCTGGCTTTGTATTATAAGTGCAGGTTGTAATAATAATACAAATCGTTAACGGTTTACATGTACCAATACACAATCATTTATTAAACAGGGATTGTGCATAGTCAGAAAAAATCATTGGCTACTGGGTAGGCCTAGACTCCCCAAGGGGAGACTCCGTGACCGAGAGGTAGCGTGCTCGGCCTCAGACCGCCAGGGCTCGAATTTCGAATCCTGTGTCTGGAGGACAGTGTCATCTCAATCATCTCACCATCCTCAGGAGGTTCTCCTGGCCCAGTTTAGCCTATATGTGCACAAAGGTGGCCTAAAGCCCGATTCATTTCATTTAGACTCCCCAAACTTTCCACGCCGACTTCATGCATTAATGGTGAAATGTCACTGCCTAATATTTCAAAGCGGCAGAGGTTACATGTATATATATTGAGCAATATCATGAACTTGGATGCAACGGTACTGTTTCTTGGTGTCGAAAGCAATCTTTATTTCTTCAAGAGCAGTTTTGTCGAATAGTGTGATTAAAAGAAATATTTGTGTCAATGTCTTGTTGTAGTGACTCTCTTAACACAAACCATCACACAAAGATCAATAATTGCAATTACTCAGGGTACTGACTTTTATGTCAGTTTCCATCCCTCTCGAATATGTAGCAGCATATCTAGATAGGATATTTTGTTAGCATAGACAAAAATCCTTGTTAGTGATAAACATGTCGTCGCCTCGGAGCTAAAGGATCCTATCTGACACTCGTCAGAGTGGCAGATAGGATCCTTCAGCTCCGAGGCGACGATGTGTCATCTAGTAGTCGTCTTCACATAAACAATACTTCAGGGTTCCCACTCTACCTGGAAATCAGGGAAAATTTGGAAAATGAGTTCCACTTTTTCCAGTCAGGGGAACGTCAGGGAATTTGAGAAAAATGCGTCAAATCAGGGAAAAATCAGGAGATTTGATGAGCCCAAGAGCTGAATTTGTCACTTGTTCAACGCGTACAAACCGTGCTCACTGGATATGGTGACATGTCTGTTATTTTTGTTAGATATTTTGTAAAGTGACACAGTTGTATACTCACTAGTAAGCTATTTTGGTCTGCTACTTGTCTATGCATGTACAACTTATTCAAAGAGATCCAAAAAAGATCTGCTGGCAAAGTTCTGGAGCCATGCCAACCTCGGCTGGTTAAATATTAGTATGCTTAATATGGTTATGAAGTTGTAGTCCATGAGAATAGTATTACTATTACTAACATTTATATTGCGCCTAAGCTCAAGTGCTTCATAAGCGCATGTTCATTGCTGTTGACAAATATTATTGAAGCTGTTTATATCCTTCGTTAAACAAGTATGTTTTGAGATGTTTCTGGAATGACGAAATAGTGGTGATAAATCTGATAGCGGCAGGCAAACAGTTCCACATCCTTGGTGCAGCAGTGACAAAGGCACGATCGCCGGCTGCCGTTCAGGGGGGGTAGTGCACCAAACAGTCGTTTGTGGGTCGGTCCAGGTAATTACCAACGTCGTGTTAACGTCTAAGACGGTGACAGAACGTCTGGTGCACCACTGCGGCGTTTGCAACGCTACTCCTCATCTACGACCAAAATGTCACGTCTATTAGGAGGTAGACGTTGCTGGGGCGTTAGCTGCAAAATGTATACAGAAATCGTGATGGGCATTTCATTAATCCTGCCACTTTAATCGTCTACTAATGCCGAACATTATCCCTCTAATTAAACGTCAGAAATATACCGATATCGTTTTTCCTCTGAGAGTGTTTATATCGCAGGTATGATGTTAATGTTCATGTCGTTTTTATTTAGATATAAGACAGTTGCTGTTTCATTCGCAAACTTTATCTTATGATCTTGATTTATCATGGTACCGCTGTTATGTTGCACGGATTGCTTCAAACGTAGCTTTTTTAACCCTCGAACTGCTGGCGGTAAATACCCTTTAGTACTGCCAATTTGATAGTGACAGACAGTAGGTTTGGGTGCTTGGATTATGACGGTAATAACGCCGGCCCAACGCCGGTACCAGTGGTGAAAGGGTTGATTAACTAGTGCCCATACGGAATATCGTTACGTTACGCTACGAATTACATGTATTCCTACTTTGTTTTTGTAATTTTTGTGTTGTAATTTCCGTTTATCATGATTGAAGGGCTTGTTGAAATAGAAACGTGTTAATACCTTGGGGTGGAAACTATGTGCAAATGCTCCAATGGATCCTTGAATTGATCATGTTGATAGTTTCTCTCTCAGGTGTACATTTACTGTTTATAGAACCGATACACGATAACTTTTTGTACGTATGTATATACATGTAGGCCTATAGATTATCGTGTCATATTATCAAATTATTATCAATAGTGTATCTCGTATATACACTGAATTGGATTGTCGTCTTTATTACGTCTTCCAACGTTAAAAAAACTAATGCAAATTATGTTTAGTGTTACGTATTTGAATCATATTTTTAATTTTATTTTAAACACAATTCATATATAGGCCTAGGGCTAATCGACGTAAATGACATACGTCATACGAAAGAAATTGATATTTACCTTTAAGCTCCCTCGTCGCCTTTATTCACATCGTTAATATTTTGAATTAAATTCATTGAATACAACATTGTTTAATTCGTCCCAATACCGAGGCATCGGGCCATTTTTATGGTATTATGATAATTTTATAAAAAA
Source organism: Flabesymbios commensalis (assembly GCA_964017125.1). Taxonomy (NCBI): domain Eukaryota; kingdom Metazoa; phylum Annelida; class Polychaeta; order Terebellida; family Flabelligeridae; genus Flabesymbios; species Flabesymbios commensalis. Next base: position 22,808,761 of record OZ024912.1, read on the forward strand.
ACACATGTTTCCATTTACCTGCTTGCATGAGGTGAGAATTGCGGCACGATTAATAAAATTGAGAATAAATATGTAAGTTAAATGAACTTCAAAGTGAAGACAATAAATCTAATGAACAAAACAATATACTTTTAAGTAAGTTGAATGAGGATAATTTAAACTTCGACGACTTTCATTTACTCTGAATGCTTCTAATTGTATTACCGTTAGAGCCTTTTGGTCAGTTTGTTAGTCATGTTACGTGTAGCAGTGCACGCTGAGCTGTAATAACAAGTCTAGGCCTACAAGCTCATCGTCACCAAAACTAACAAGGGGAAATACTATCACGGGGTTTTAAAAAGACGCTAATTGGAGGAAAATTACTCATTTTTCCAAAATTATGTAGTCTAGAATATCGATGGAAAATAAATACAAATTTTTATTTAATATCTTATCAAGTTGAGCAAGGAACAAAAGTTGATATACTAAAATACATATACAGATTTATGGCAGCTTTGCGAACACGGTTTTGATACCTACCTCAGAAATGGGCAATGATGTAATTTAAATGTTAATTTCTTACTTTTATAGTGAAATTGTGATATTTATTGTGATATAATACGTTCCATTAAGTTTATTCTAAGTCACTGGGATATTATGCCTCCGTTTAATAGTTTGTTTACTAACTGGGGTAGATAACAAACCTTTTACTGTTGTAAAATCATTGTGTTTTTGACTACTCCGTGTGTGAACGCTGCTCAGCATAATTGCATTGCTCGTCGACAGTAGTTCACGCCGCAAGGTGTGCTGCTCCACCAGTTCGCATAATTATGTAGGTGGGAGCTTTCCCGTTAATTGCCAGGAATGTTAGTATATACTGTGGCAACAGCTAGATAAATAATTTTCATTTAAACTCAGGCCCAATATTCAGCAACTATAAGACCTTTTGCATTTAGTGTTTAATAAAGAATTAAATAAGGACTGTACAATTTCTGCAGAATCTCTCTCTCTATATATATAGCCTATTTTGCTTTCCATTATCTTCATGTCAATCCACCAATGAAGGTTTTATTATGTTGATGTAGTTTGGGATTGGACACACTGTACTGTTAACACAGGCATTTACCATAAAAGGTGAGGAAAGAATAGCTGTAAGGAGAGACGGGAGGACGTTACAACTAATGTTGGGTCAAAGTTGGCCCGCCCTCTACGACGTCGGCCCGACATTGACCCGATATTGGTTTGATGTATCGTGTTTTCTGGGACAGTGGCACTATGGGGCGGCCATTTATTACCAAGGGGGGAGGGTATCGTTTTTCCGTGAAAAAAATATTTGTTCACAAAGTCAGCACATAAAAATAGTTTGCTCTATAAAGTGTGTGAAAAAATTATTTGCTCATTTATGTGTAAGAAAAAAAATAGATTGTTGACAACCAGCAGATCGTTCCAAATCTGTCGGAAACTGCCATAGAACAAAAAAATTCCTCACGCCGCTTGGTCAAATGTTTTAAAGCTTAACTCAAACACATGAGCTTTTTTCCCATATTTTGTGAGACAGGAATCTATGGGATTAAATATGTCCTGAATAAAAAGTTTGTCTCTGACATCTTAGGAAAAAAATTGTCTGTTTTTGATCAGGGAGAAAAAAAAATTTGTTGGGAGGAAAAAAAGTTTGCTTAGGAAGAAAAACCATACCCCCCCCCCTCCCGGTAATAAATGATCCGCCCCTAAAATATCTAATAGTTTCACCACATTCATTGCGGCGACGCTTCAAAATACATAGGTCGAAATGGATCGAAATAGTTATCCTAAAATAGTTGGAACAATGCCGCGGTCAACCCTTACTCTCCCTACCAAAGATAAGATGGAGGTATCTGTCCTACACGGCATCAATGTGTTTGACATTGTAATTGTTCTGAGGGATTCTGGGGCACTAGCATATAAACCAGTACAGCTCCATTAAAATCTTAGCATCTAGGTGCCTGAGATGTGTCTGCAATATATTTATCTAATATCTGCACCAAATCAGATTTCCCACCTTGTGGTAGTTGACAGAATTCTGAAAGTGAAGGTAACCAGATATCTACACTATAATAGAGGGATTTTAGGCTTCGTCGGTCGTTGAACGAACCCCCTGACCATATCGCTTTTTCCCACCACCCACTACATACCTCACGCAAAGCTTTGACATTCAGAGATGGTTGTAATGCTCATAAAAAATTCTTAGAATATTTTTTCTGCTGTAATTTGGCTTTTATTTTATGCTCATCACAATTTCTGACTCATGTCCGAATCCACCACAAGTCAGCACGACACTAACCCAATGCCGGTTCAATGCTGATCCACCGTCGCCAGCGCTGGCCAACACCTATTCAATAATGGCGAGTGTTTTATGCTGGTGTCAGTGTGTCCACAGAGCACATGCTGACACCGACCCAATGTCGGTTAAATGTTGGGCCAGCGTTTCCCGCACTGGCCACCATTTATTCAACAGCGAGAAGGGCATCTTGATGGGCGCGGGTGACTACAATGTGCCGTGTAGGCCTACACACGATACACCTACCCAATGCTGGCTCAATGTTGGCCCACCATCTGTAGCGCCGATACAACCCTGAACCAACATTGGAAGTTATGTCGGTTTAAGGCTGCACCTGTCCTCAGCGGCATAAAAAAACCACTGGCCATTCAATCCCAAGGTTGGGTTTGATGTTTAGAAAGTGGCGAAAGTGGCCCAACATTAAACTAACATTGTGTCAACATGTGGGTTATCTTCAATAATACCCCACCTATTCACCTATTTTTAGAATATAAAACTTGCTCATGCGCCTCACTGTTACACAGCTGCAAAGCGCGTTAGGTTGGTTAGTAGGCTCTATTATAATAATATATAAACTTCAGGTTCTTATTCATTTTCAATATCTTTATTTCTAGTTCCTGTGGTCAAGACCATGTGTGATTGTGGTGAAATCAACTGTTCTCCAGTCAAGTTTTGTGGAGGTGTAATTGTAAAATGTATACAATAATTTTTGTTTTCATTCTAAGGCGATTTATTACATATCCACACACTTAACATGAGCTTATAATATATTAATTATGTATGTCTCATGAGTATATTCATGGTATTTTTGTACAGGCTACAGTGTTTCAATTATGCCAGTGAGGCTTACTTACTAGCTTTGCCCGTGTGATTTATATTTAAAATATTGGCAAGAGATTTCAATTGAAATTCAATTGAAATTCTGAATAAAGATACGTAACTTGCAAGTTCAGAATTGTTATTGCTTTGAACGTTTGATGATAGTATCTTGAATACAAAAAGCTTGTTTGTTTAATGTGTGTCACTTAGTAATCATGGTATGGCATCTATCCGTGTTGCCTTCAATCCGCCGTCCAGACTCTTATTCTAAATTTCTACACTGTGGTGTCCTACTTCTTATGTTTATATCACCTGGGTACAGCTTTATTATAAATATTAAGCAGATCCCATTATGTAATGCTGAATGGATTTTCAATTTCTTGAACAGTGGACACTACCTGACACACTGAATACAAATATATTTGAAATTATTTTTTAAAACTGAGTATCATAATGATCAGGATGGATTGTGTAGCAATGATGGGATTGTGTTTCATATTCTTCAATCATCATAACTATTTCAGGACCAGACAACACGTATCCCTGAGAAGCATGTGCATTACCAAATAACTATATAACCAGCTCATCCCTTTTCAATAACGCGGGCCCTTGCAGTGGTTAAAGCTGCCTGCTTGGAAAGTCGGAGATCGCGGGCTCGTCCCCCGCTCCGGCACTCAGGTTTTAAAGAAACAAATGTTTCTTTCCCGCTCACTAGTAAAGATTCAGTATTGTGGGGAGTAGCGTGCTCGGCCTCAAACCACCATTGCTCGAATTTCGAATCATGTGTCCGGAGGGCAGTGTCATGTCACTCAGACCTCAGGAGCTTCACCTGGGCCAGTTTAGCCAATATGTGCACAAAGGTGGCCTAAAACTCGATTCATTCATCCCTTTCGTTAATGTCGAATCACATTTTGCTCTTTGGGTATTTTTCTTAAAGAATTGGTGTCAATGGCATAATTTAATAAGGACTTGCTAATTTTGAAAAAAAACGAACACCAACTGGTGCGATTTAATGGTACATTTGACGTAAAATGAAAATATGACACTGATCCTCGGTAAAATAAATAAAATGGCAAATCTCTGGACATTAAGGGGTACTCGAGACGGTACAAAGACTTTTCGCCCCATAGTCAGCGCGCAACATTTTTTAGTGAGACATTTCGCCCCCAACTCATACTTGGGAAAGACGTTTCGCACCCGCTCCATAAACAGGAAAGACGTTTCGCCCCCTCTTCATATTTTGGAAAGACGTTTCACCCCAAATCAGAAAGATGTTGCGCCCCCTAGTCATAATTTGGAAAGACGTTTCGCACCTTTTTCATAATTAGGAAAGACGTTTTGCCTGGCAATCATAAATCAACATGATATTCTTTTTAAGAAAGGCGTTTCGCACACTAATCATAAAACAACATAAAATTGTAAAGATTGCCGTCCCATTTCATTATTAAGAAAGACGTTTCTCCCCCTCTTCATAAAAATTTACGAAATACGTTCTGCACCCTACTCTTAAAATCCGCATAATATTCGTTTAGGCCTAGATTTCCTTGATAAATTAGGACTTTCTCACTCAAGTTATGAAATTCAAGCCCATATTGGTTCAACGTCCCGGTTAAAATGAACGAAAATTTCTAGCCCTAACGCACGCTACTTGGATAGTTTAAGAAAAAAATAATTATTCGTAATATGCCCACTTAGGCTACCGTGTTGTTTATGCATTTTCCTATCACTTAACGTTTTCATTAATTGATTCAACCACTTTCATTTATTGTGCTATCTATCTATCACCGACCTAAGCTTGGGAACATAAATAATTTAATTCAATATTGTAAGTTGTATTATATTAACGTATATAAATTTGAAGGCTGATTATTTTGAATATTGGTCTGAGAAAAGGGGCGAAAGTCTCACATGGTCACATCGAGATATACAGGGGTATATAGGAACCTAATTTGGGGAGGGGGCGAAACGTCTTCTCTAGGGTGCAAAACGTCCTAGATAAGAACGGGGGCGAAACGTCTTCTCTAGGGTGCAAAACGTCCTATAAGGACGGGGGCGAAACGTCTTCTCCAGGGTGCGAAACGTCCTATAAGAATGGGGGCGAAACGTCTCACATTTATGGTTGGCCATCACCCTCATAAGTAAATAAACCTTCCGCTGATAATTAAAAACCTTCCGCGGACAATTAAAAACCTTCCGCGGACAATTAAAAACCTTCCGCGGACAATTAAAAACCTTCCGCGCAGAATTATAACCTTCCGCGGATAATTAAAAACCTTCCGCAGACAATTAAAAACCTTCCGCGGATAATTAAAAACCTTCCGCAGAGAATTAAAAACCTTCCGCGGATAATTGAAACCTTCCGCGAAGAATTAAAAATTAATTCTCTGCGGAAGGTTTTTAATTATCCGCGGAAGGTTTTTAATTATCCGGGGAAGGTTATAATCCTCCGCGGAAGGTTTTAATTATCCGCGGAAGGTTATAATTCTCCGCGGAAGGTTTTTAATTGCCCGCGGAAGGTTTTTAATTCTTCGCGGAAGGTTTTTAATTATCCTCGGAAGGTTTATTTACTTATGAGGGTGAGGGCCAACCATAGGCCATCATCCTCATAAGTAAATAAACTTTTCAAGGATAATTAAAAACCTTCCGCGGATAATTAAAAACCTTCCTCGAAGAATTAAAAACCTTCCGCGGACAATTAAAAACCTTCCGCGGACAATTATAACCTTCCACGGATAATTAAAAACCTTCCGCGGATAATTAAAAACCTTCCGCGGATAATTAAAAACCTTCCGCGGATAATTAAAAACCTTCCGCGGATAATTAAAACCTTTTCTTCTTATAGTAAACATTTTGTATGACCATTAGCAGTTGATTAGCAACTACAGTGCATAATTGAAGCGAAACATATTAAAATTAACCCGCTATATGCCGTAAAATGTAGAAATATGGTGCCAAATAGGGTCAAATGGCCGCCATCTTTGATTTATGCAAATTAGGTGGAAAAAATACAGCCTCAGGTTGTGCTCTTATCTTAAATGCTTTATATGACCATCAACTACTATCATGCCAAAAAGAACATTTGTACTAAAAAATGCGGGTATACTACCAGTGAAAATACCATACGCCCCGATGCCCCTCGCCTAAATTTTCACCCACTTGAAGTTGTGTCTCGCTGACGCGATCCACAACTTCAAGTGAGTGAAAATTAGATGGGAATGAATCCTTAAGACACTGATTCACCGCTTACATACTATAGGTCTCATGAGAGGATGTACATATGACCATTCACACCATCCGGCTGGTGAATAATGCTTGCTCAGTGAAAATTTGTCGCCTAAATTGACAGAATTAAAGATCAAAGCAAACAAGAACGCAATGGTATAAAATTACATAGAAAACGAGTTAAATGTCTAATTCTTGAAGTACATTTGGCAGTATAGGCTACCTCCCCTTAATTTCAAACGCATTTAAAACACTGTCATCACTATATTTCCAGAAAGATCATTACAACGATCACGCTCTGTTGTGTCTCAAAATTACGAAGATACAATAATTATTAGCGTTTTTCATGTTTTTATAATAATAACTGGAGTGCATGTCATTTCCAATACTGCCATACACATCCACACAACAGGGACTGTTTACCTTTCTACAGTTACAGGCTACATCTGTTAAAAGAGGCAGCACTATGAGTGAGTTAGTGAATATTCTGTGAAACTCAATGGCCTCGACCCCCATTGTTGTCACCGAGCCAGCTAATACAATGTAGTATGGGAGAGGGGGTCTCATATAACTTTATTTTCACCGAGTTCCCATTCAAAACAATTTCCGGTGACGTCACTGCGTTTTACAGAATCTTTCCAGCTAACACGTGACATTGAGACAGTGTTGGTTTAATGTTGGGCCAGCGTCGTAGACGGTGGACCAACATTAAACCAACACTGGCTTAATGTATCGTGTTGACAGGGTTACGCCTATATTATATTAAGTCGCTTTTTGCACAATAGCGGCATTAACGCGACAGACGGAAGCCGGAACTATGCCCTACTCTTTTCGAATAACTGTATAGTGCACAGTATCATAGACAGCTTTGCAGAACAGAATAGCGACGGTGCGAAGCCAAAAGGCAGTATCCGCGTACTTTACAAATACGCAAATACTGCCTTTTGGCTTCGCAGAGCAGTATATTGGTTTACTGTAGGTCCCAGTTGAATGACTAGTATCTAGATAAAATGATAAGATTGATGCAATCATTTGTGTACGTGGTGTACGTCACCCTCGATCGTGCCAAAGAAACTTGTGGTATCCTTGATCTGATACTTTATCTGATGCACGTAGCTCAAATCATCTTAAACAGTTAAATCCCGGAGTAATCCCACTACAAAACTTGGGATCGATCTCATTATTGGAAATATTAAGATCAATCTTAACCCTTAGAGCACTGAGATATTCAATGTAAATTTTCAGTCACTTGAAGTTGTGTCTTGCTCCCGCGATACACAACTTCAAGTGACTGAAAATTTGTCTGATTTGCAAAATATAAGTACCAACATAATATTTCAGTGTTTCAAGAGTGGAAGCATATTTCACTTTTAAAAACTGGTTAGGCTATGAAGGTGCTTATGAAAGGACACAAAATCTACTGTATTCGACATCAGTGCGCTAAGGGTTAACTTTTCCAATGGTAATGAGTGACTCTTAACCCTTACACCGCTAAGGATGGCTATAGTAGTTTTTAATCTGTTTCATTAGCCAATTAAATCCCTGCTATTGGGAATGAAATGACTGTTTAAACATCAAAATTTGTAAAAGTTTAGTCTAAAAAATGGGTAATATTCAGCCGCTTGAAGTTGTGGCTCGCGGTAGCGAGACACAACTTCAAGCGGGCGAAAATTTAAATAATTAATTCAGCGCTTTAAGGGTTAAGATCATTAAACGGAATGGCAGATCACAATTTGTCGTTGCCAATTGATCAGTATGAGGTCACGACATGATGACTTCTGGCAGAGTGTTGTATGTCCCATTCGACACATACGACACTGTGTCTGTCAGAGGCTCATGTTAATGTACGCCACCAACATTATGTGAATATCAGCTTTTGAAAATACTGGGGATTATAATCTGGATAACATTTTCAAATGTAAATTCCAAATTTAACACATACAACATGTACAAAGAAAAGGATTATATGAATTATTCTGGAAATTGAGGTTACCATCGCTGAGATCTATTTATCCAGTGAGCAGTGGTGAGTAACAAAAAAATGAAATGAATTGGGCTTTAGACCACTTTTGTGCACATACAGGCTAAATTGGGCTAGGAGAACCCCCTGAGGATGGTGAGATGAGTTAGATGACACTGCCCTCTAGACACAGGATTTTAAATTCAAACCTTGGAGGTCTGAGGCCGAGCACGCTACCTCTCGGTCACGAAGGCTCCCCACAATAGTTTTACGTATGGATGGGGAAGAAACATTTTTGTTCCTTTCAAATCGCCGAAACCGGGAAACGAATCCGGAACTCTAACGTGAGGGCCACCGCCCATCCAGTGAGTGATTGTAGTTTCAAACCGCTAATGTGTGTAGAAGGACGTTGTTTCTAATGCTATTTTGGCGGTATGCATCGACGTTCGTACCTATACGTTCTCATCGAAACAAGGTAATGCCCACGGACCAATATCTAATGTACAGATGTATGTCTGTGGTAATGTCTGCGTCACTAATCCAACTCAGCCGCCGTCAAATGATCGGCCGACGTATTTTTCCGCACATTGGACCAGTTTTCAGCCGAGGATGGCACGGACATAAGAATGTCCGTGCCATCATCAGCTGTATGATGCTGGCCTGATCAGCGAAAAAATACGTCGGCCGATGATCATGATCCTCGGACGGCGGCTGCATTGGATTTGTGACGCAAAAATCAAGTTATTCAGACAGCGGCTCCGCAGTATTACAGGCTTAACCATGGAAATAACATTTTTTGAATTTTATTTAACTTTGATAGCGCTCGTAATGAAAATTAAAAAATTCGCGACACTATAATATATAACCATGATAACAAAGCGCGCGCGAAAAAAAATCACTTATTTTAATGTTATTTAATAAAATTGAAAACTACGTTTGCGAAATTTTCAAAAGTCCGTAGGCCTGAGGATGACAAAATGAAAATACATCTGTAGATTTTATAGCATAAACAAATCCGTAAACTCGGAGAAATTCGTACATCGAGCAAGCCTGACACTGTGGTGATGTACGTGTAATCCTCGCGATAAAAAACAAGACGTTAAAATGAATCGATCAACCAAATCCAGTAGGCCTACATATAACCAAGTGATATAACACGCAAAGCGCCGCACGTCATCGTCTTATCGTGCTCAATTACCTACTGTCAACACACTTGACCGAAGCTGAGCATTTTTTCCGACGTGCAAAGGCAAACAGCAGTAACTGCTTACTTGAAAAGTAAGCAGTTACTGCTGTTTGTCTTTGCACGGGAGATTTCATGTTAACCTCAGAGGGGTGAGATGTTAATTATGCACACTTGACCCCAGACTGACCTGCTCAGGGTAATAAATGGCCAGGGTACTGGTTCTCTTGGGGGTCGGCGCATGGGGTGATACACAATTGCAGTCAATTACCATCCCGGGCCTAAGGTACCCTTGACTAGGCCAATCTTGCGGAATTACACACATAGGTAAACAGTCAACTCATGTGACTTCTGACTTTCTTTCTCTGACCGCACATCCCACTGCCGTGCGAAACCAAAATGCAGTATCTGCTTACTTGTAAAGTGAGATACTGCCTATTGGCTTTGCAGCCTATCGACAGCCTTGTACAAGTGGACAAAATAAGGGGTGGGGTGCTTTCGGTATTTAAAAAAAATTACTTGATGGCGCAGTTGTCCCGAGCCGGTCCAGAAATTTTTTGGAAAAAAAATGAAAATGAAATGTTGCTATTTCGTGGGTGGGTACCCTGAGTACATCCCTGTATACGCCTCTTCCATCAAACATACCCCAATGTTGTGTTAATATTGGACCAGCGTCGCAGACGCTGGGCCAATATTGACACAACATTGGGTCAACGCCTCGTGTTTAATGGGCTGCACCCCATTCATAGAAGGTGGTGAGCCGACACACGCTCTTGAGGTGATCACCTCGAAATCAATCACCATAAACTTTGCCTTTTTAAACTTAGTTAACACGGAAATTCCAGATTTTTGTACCTGTGGGACGCTTATATTAATTATATCAGATAAAGTAGAATGCAATTTTATCGAAAACTAATTGTTGTTTGTTACGTATTACATACACTATAAGAACACTGTTGCTAACCACACCAAAGTCGACCTCTAAGATCATGCTTGTTGAATTCACTGTCAATTAGACTTCTGTATTTTTCATTCATTTGAAGCTGGAATTGCTGACGCAATTTCCAGCTTCTAATGAATGAAAAATAATGTTATTTATGAAAAACAGACATCTCCCAAATTGAATTATTTGATTAACTGATCATCTACCACAATATATGTTACTTCTTTTAGTCATATTTTGCTCAGTCTGAAATGTGCTTGAAAATGTATTTATGCATACGGTCTCAGCAACACAAGGGTTAAAAGGGTTGTGACTGCCACTTTGTAAAGTGGCATTTACGACCTTTAATACCGGGATGACCACATTTACATACACACTAGGATCTACGATCTATATTGTTCTTTATCCTTGGCCAACACAAAAAATATAGGTTTAGTTGTTGTTTTATTTCACTGAACAATAACCTAAATGAGATACAAGAAAGCCAAGGTGTGTTGATAAGGATACAATTATTTTTCACAAAAGTCATATCGAGTAAATGGTGATAAAAAAGTGAATTGGCTGATATGTTCGAAGTGATGAAAATTGTGAAAATAACAGTGTATTCAAATCATATCAAGTTTTGTCTTGACAAGCAACATGTCTGCTTGTTATTGATGGAGTGAAAATCAGGATAATTTGTGATTGAAGTAATGGGCAGCCATTATATACTAGAAAAAATTGCACTAATATCAGCACCCCCTGTTTTTCCATGATGGGATATTTTAGGGAAATATTGTGTTTTAGCGCTGCATGGTGCCCATATTGGGAGTAGCCATGTGATACTTAAAATTGCAGGATTTTATTTGTTCAGACAAATGTTAAATTTTAGTATTTGTATTGACTTGGTATCCCTACGTATGCTCACCAACGCCTTGTTTGGCAATCAAGAGGTTTTTTTTAAATTATAGTTTTTTTTCTTATGGCCATTATTATTATAAATCAATATTAGTCCTAATAGGTATAATACATGCTCATATTAGGCTAAGTAGTGCCTATTATGAGCCATTTAACACAATTATTAATTTACTGTTCTTTTTTTTCTTTTTGCGTGGAATCTAAAGAAAATCAGTTTTGATTCAAGAGTATTTATATTATATTATAGACACCAATTGAACATATCCACATAACATAAGTTACTGGTGGCCGTTTTTTTAACGGTTTAAGGTGCTAATATTAGGGGACTTCCCCCTGCTTCTTGTTCCCACTCCATATTATTTGACATCCGTGTTGTAATCTACATGCAGGGCATACTCCTATAAGTAGTTAAGTCAAGTCTGCTGAACGCATTATATAAAGACGCGTCGAATATACAGCATCAAACCGATTTTGTGTCAAGAAAGTCACGCACATGTAAGCTGAAAACGGTTATTACGTAGCATTTGTCCTTTCTGCACTGACGATACCAAGTCATAATCTACTGATTAATTATCTTCCAAGAAAACATAAAAATGACCCAATGTTGATATGATGTCGGGCCAGCGTCAAAAACGGTGAACCCAATATTTCACCAGCATTGGGATAATACATTTTGTTTGTTGGGTTATCCTAATGTTACAGGTTTTATTGACCGTTTACATGACATATTCTTCATTTGTATTACTTTATTTTTTATACATTTTTTTATGCGGTGCGAATCGGTTACACGTTCGGTTGTCATTATTATCCCATGAATTTGAGCAGTTTAAGTCACTGCATATGTGTGCACCGAGAAAAGATATCGGTCGCAGCGTGACTCGAACCCGGTACCCCCGGGCTCCGGGTCAACCACGCTACCAATGAACTAACCTGGCGCCACATACACTGCTTAAAGGCCTGCCACACCTTGGCGATATACATATAATATATATTAAATAACACTTCCTGGTGAATCACTTAAAGTAATAAAGTATTGGAAATGATACACAACATATCTTCAAATGTATCAATCTTTATAAAAGTTCAGCGCATTTATAAAGTTAGTGATCAGCTGATCAATAACAATATGATATGTTTAAAATTTACATCTATGCAATGTAGGCCTTTAACACGAGAAGTTGCCCAATTAAATATAACTTATACCAAAACGCAGCAGGGGCGTAGCCAGGATTCGTCAGAGGGGGGTTAGAGTTTCTGCTGTAGGCCTACCTCTTAAGCCTCGAAGAGGCTGACCGGCCCGAAGGGGCGGCCATTTAGGGGGGTCTGGGGGCATGCCCCCTACAGGAAATTTTGCAATATTATGTGTTTAATGGCGTATTTTGGGGTCATCTGGAACTGAAATTATTTGTCAGCTACGACCGAAAAATGACACTTTTTTATCATGTATTTGTATTGATGTCTAAATATCCTTAGCCTACATGTTGCAAGTTACACATGTATGTTATGTTGGGGATGGGGGAGTGAGGAGTGAGGTAAGTCTAATGACACACTAAATTAACATATAGACTAACCATTTCAAGACGGCTTGAGTGAAGTGTTGCAAAGCGCTGGACAACTTCACCGACGGAGATTTTAAGAGCAAGGGCGCCATGGTCTATCACATTACGAAACTTATCACAATGTACGCGTACCTAGGCCTACATACCGTATAAAACGTCTACAAAATGTAAGTGGGAGAATATAGACCTACTTTAAAAATAACAAAATAAAGTGTATTCTTATTTACAGTTACTATAAATTTGATAAACCTACCGCGTCAAAAAAAATTCCGAAAATACATTATTATCCAATACATCAAATCATCTTTTCACCTTCTCAAATATTGTCCTCGCAATTTACAATATGCACTAAAGTATTTAGAGAAAGTGTTCTGCTTTCTAACTTGCTTTTAGAAAGCAGAATATTCCGAAAAGGAAATTGTTAGAAAACAGGAGACTTTTTAAAATACATAGATTTGGATTCATGACACTGAAAATAAAATAATTATTTGATTTATTGATCAATCATAGCCTATATTTAAAAAAAAATATTGACGCGGTAGGTTTATCCATGTTGAAATAAAAGCAACAAAAACGTCCATTTCCATGAGGATATTTCGTGAGCAGCCATCTATTTCACATCAGATAGATACTAAATCGATCTCAAATCATACATGTAGCAAGTAACAACAACCCTGAAAAAATCTTGAAATTTAAATGAGCATTTTAAAAGTTGACATATAGTGAAATTTCGCAATTACAATTAAACTAAACAAAACGATTTGGTTATCACTGGTTATAGGCCTATATATAGGTGCGCCATAAGCATGATAAGAAACATTATAGTAGGCTACCTGGCATTGAAATATCTAAATAAAAACTATTATTAAAATGAAATTATTGGTTTTATTATTATATATATATTTTTTTATTGCCGTCCAGACATATTGGCGATTTCTATTTAATTTTTCTTTATGTGTTTTTTTGGATGCGCAATTCGGTTGTACGTTTCCGTTATCCCATGAATTTGAACAGTTTGGGTCAGTGCATAGGCCTATATATTTGTGCACAAAGGAAATATATCGGCCGCAGCGGGACTCGAACAGGGTATCCCCGGGCTCTGAGTCAACCACGCTACCAATGAGCTATCCTGACGCCACATAGAGGAGCGTCATTGGCAATTTGCTACGTGTCATTTTAAATGATCTATAGTAGTGACATCTCGTAATTAAAACTAAATAAATTAGACCACTGGGTTTACAGGGGGCGTCATAATTACATACTACTAAAAACTTACTACAACTTACTACATATCAAATGTCGGCTGATTATCGCCAGTGAAATCAGGCAACGCAGCCGTGACAGAATAATGATATAATAATGTGACTTCTACTATATAGTTACATGCCCGCCAGCGATGTCAGTGGGCCCAAAAGGGGAGGGGGTTCGTCTGAACCCCTTGAACCCCCCCTGGCTACGCCCCTGCGCTGCTAAACTGTCTCACAAAACTTTTTTTGAAAATTCAACAAATTGTCTCATTTGTTAACATATTTAAAAATATAAATTTGCCGCTAGATATCTACTAAAAACCAATAATACTGCAGTAAAACGTTGTGATTTTAAAGATACATCATATGATCGTAACTGTGCGTTGCAGAACGTCGAGCACACGTTGGCGGTCGCTCCCCAGTCGTCGAGTGCGTTATACATGCGTTACGCATGCGCTACTCCCACGCTCGCAGTCGCTGGTGATCGCTGGCGATAGAATCGTGAATTATGTGATGTGCGTTCTTCAGTCGTCAATCACGTTACTCTAACGCTACTCATGCGCTTATGAACGCTAAACAATCGTTCTGAATGATGAAAGTCTATCAATCGCCAGCGTTTTCAATAATTTTAAATATTTCTCCGTGCGTTACGCGATCGTTGACAGTGATCGCCAAGGTGTGACAGGGCCTTAGATTGCATAGAAGTAGATTTGAAACATCTAATATTTTATTGATCAGCTGATCAAAAACTTTTATAAATGCGCTGAACTTTTATAAAGATTCATACATGTAGATTTGTTGACTATCATTACCAATAATTTATGACATTATTTTTATGCTTTTAAGTCATTCACCAGGAAGTGTAATACATATATATTATATGGATATGCTTATTATGATTTATAAACAATATAGTACAGCGACTGAGGAACGCTCTCCTAGCGTGTGCAACGATCGAGTAACGCTCCCCTAGCGTGCACAGCGATCGAGTAACGCTCCCCTAGCGTGTATAACGATCAAGTAACGACCACCCAACGCTCATCTAGCGTCTCCTCTTACACGCTGGTGTGCGTTGAACATTTTGAACCTGCTCAAAACTTTCAGCGTTCATCAGCGTTCATCTGCGATCAACAACGATCACTAAACGCAC
This sequence comes from Flabesymbios commensalis, assembly GCA_964017125.1. Classification (NCBI taxonomy): domain Eukaryota; kingdom Metazoa; phylum Annelida; class Polychaeta; order Terebellida; family Flabelligeridae; genus Flabesymbios; species Flabesymbios commensalis. The sequence continues at coordinate 22,824,037 of OZ024912.1, forward strand.
ACGGCGATAGCATAACGATGGTCCAGCGATGATCAGCGTTCGCCAACGTTCGGCTGCTTTTTTCGTGCGTTACGCGATTGTTAACGCTGATCGCCAAGGTGTGACAGGCCCTTTAACGTGCAAGCGATAAAAGCAATAACTACTTGTTTGTAAAGCAAGCAGTTACACTTCTTTTATCCCTTGCTTGGCACCACACATCATTCCACAACTGAATTAAATTAAAGCTGTCATTAACTCTTTAACCGCCAAATTATTCAATTTGAATTTTCACCCACTTGAAGTTGTGTCTCGCTGACGCGATCCACAACTTCAAGTGAGCGAAAATTATTCAGATTTGACAAAATGGAGGTCAACTGTTTTCAAATATTGCTGATTGATGTCACATTTTATCTTCAACATATTTAAAAGGTGGTACTTAATGTGCTAATAAAAAATGAAAACCCGAATATATGCGGCACCGGCGGTTAAAGGGTTAACTACATGAAATCATAAAATGATTTCGCGTAGCTCAATATATAGTAAAAAACCCTCCTCAAGATTTCATTGCATTACCATGACTACGTTGCATCCAGAATACTACTCTGCAAAGCTAAATGGCAGTACCTTTCAGTTGCTGCCTTTTGGCTTTTACACGTTACGACAGAATAGTAGAGACCTTAGTTGGCGTTAAGTGTATGTATAGGCCTATATATTATAAATGGTGCACACAGACACAATCTAAACATGCTAAAGGAGCTGATAGTCTGTTTTATAATGCGTTTAAAAATGACTATGTTGTAAAAATGTGTTAAAAATATATTTGCCGCTTACCTAAATCCTCCAAGCAGGCTTGGGCTGATATTGAATCGTCAGATTGCATCCAGAATTTCATAATGTCCCTTATATCGAGTGAGAGATTGACAGTGCAGTGCTGCAGAGGCGACCAACTGACGGTGAGCTGTCAGCAGAGTCGAGCTCAGAATCTCCTGGCGCTGGGCAATGTCTGTTCCGGGCGATGGGCAGGTTGTAGTATCCTTGATTAAATAGATTGTTATTGTCACAATAATTGATTACATGACAGGCCCCTATCGGCCGCTGGATATTAGATATGTTGTGGCGCTTGGCACACGACTCTCCCGTCTGATAAACTGGCGGCAGTCTAGATGAACACCAAGGTCATAAGTGAGACAGCGACTCAACCGCCTTTTCTTGTGACACTCCCAGCTGCTCGAACGTGGAAGCACCGTGCAGTCTGGTTGGTGACTCTGTGCGGTCTGAATCAATCCGTACTGTTGGTGAACAAGTGGGCGACACGCTCTGTAAGCTAGCAAGTTAGACCCCAAGTAAACTGGGAGAAGGTGTCACCAACGCGTCGACCTGACGTTGGTCATGTCAGCTGTCCGCGCGAGTCACGAGCAGTGAAATCCTAGCTATAGATATAGAGGGGTTTCCCAGAGTGACTGGATCCCGGGGTTGTCCCCAGAAAGATGATCCTGTTGTGACGTCCTCATTGATGCCCTGCGTCCCTGTCTGCGTAGCTGTCAGGGATACGTTATAATAACACATACATGGTGCTTGTCGCCGACACGGCTATCGGGTTATCAGCAATGTCCCCCCTCCACCTAAATACACCCACCACCACAGCTAACACATTGACCCGGTGTAGGTGTGATGCTGGTCCAGCGTCCCAGACAAGTTCACTGTAACGTCCTAGATGCGGATACTACGCTGTTCTGCAAAGAAAAAGGCAGTATCTGCTTACTTTTCAAGTAAGCAGATATTTTTCAAGTATGCAGATACCGCCGTTTGACTTTGCACGGCAGTACTGTCTAATTACAAGGTCACACACATTGAACTGAGCTCCATCGTCGCATTCCCATCAATATTTACCAATGCTGGTTTAATGTTGGCCAAGCGTCGCAGACGATGGGCCAACATTAAACCAGCATTGGTTCAACGTATCGTGTTTGTTGGGATATATGCACCACATAGGTCCCTATAACAACATAGCATATTTTTTTTAATACATTTCGTCGATAAAAATGATAAAATAATGACTTTCTGAAATTTCTCTATAGTAAGGACTTCATGAAGTTCATTTACAAATATCATACTGGGTGTATTTTACTAATTCATATATGTCTGAAGGCCTACAGAATCTACCGCCAATAATTTGAGTTTTGACGCCCAAATTTTGTTGACCCGTGGCGGCTATTTTTAATTTTGGTAGCATCTTTAAAAAATCAATTGCACATCTCTATGCTGCTCGGACTGTGATCGTATTCATTATATTTTAATAATTTCTTATTAAGGGGCCTACTAGTATTGCACCCACAACATAATGAAATTGACCCGTAGCGGCCATAATACATTTTGGTAGCATCTCCAGGTTGCTGGGAATGTGATTGTAATAAACATTTTAAGGATATCTGATTACTAGTTTTTGAGTTTTTGAGCCTACAAAAAAATTCGAAGTTGCCCTTGGTGGCCATTTTTATATCATCGTTAAAAATCGCTTGCACATATCCAATGTTGATGGGGATGTGACTGTATTAAACATTTTTATTGATTTCTGACTACTAGTTTTGCCCCCACAGAAAAAATATGAAGTTGACACATGACGACCATACAGTGGTGGTCATTTTGAATTTTGATATCATCCTTAAAAAATAACTTGCACATCTCCATCTTGTTGGCAATTTAATAACTTGTGATTAGCTGGGTATGGTAGGGACATGGGTGGGTTGGAAAATAACAACTAAAAGAAATACCCCTAAATGAAGTATAAGGCCTATGGTATATTTACCTCCGGCCGGCCCCGATGGCTTATTCGGTTCGGTTGTGGCTCGAAACTCACATGTACTGGGTTCGAATCCCGGCGGGTCAGATATTTGAAATCGTGGTTGTGTATATGCAATCTGTTCAAAGGCATTGAGTGTGCAGTGCTGTCTATTCTACTGTGCACTATAGAGAACCCTCAAAGTCATTCGAAAAGAGTAGGGCATATTCACGACTTCGAGCTTTATTCTGTCGCGATATTACCATAATTGTGCGGAAAGGGACGTGAGGCAATATTCACTTATAAATATTAAAAAACAACACTACATTATTTTCGGTAATGGAGAGTTATTCTTGATCAAGTACAGACCAATTATCATGGTAGGCCTAAGGTATTATAATCAGTCAGGTGTGACAGTTCTTAATTATGAGGTATCCTCATTATGGTCGGGTGTGTTTTATGTCAGTTGAAACCATCGGAGCTCCACATTCTTAGCTGTGGAAAAGGCCGAGGCCTTTTCCACAGCTAAGAATGTAGTGCTCATCGGGCTTCATCCTATATACTTTACCTCCGCCAAAGGAGGTGATGTTCTCGGTCGTGTTTTTATTTAATTTTTTGTTTGTTTGTCTTCTCCGTCAGCAGAATTACTGACAAAGAATAAACATATTTTCAGGAAACTTTTACCAGAGGTGTGTGTGGGCAAAGGAACGATACATTCAATTTTCGGGATGATCCGGATTAAGATCCAGCACACAATCTCTTTGCAAAGGAGGAATCTGTGGCGTCAGTGATCTTATGGTGCGCGGCGAAGGTTTGCATTCTCTGACTGATTGTCTAGTTTTTAGCTCAAGCTCTTGTGAGGCTGAATCCACATGCAAACTTCACCAAGCATTGGGGAAAGATCATAACATCAAATCACATCTTAGGATAAAAAAAAAATGTATAGGGTTTATGATCATGAAATATCAATCTCACTAATTATCAAGGACCCATCAGCCGACCTCTACATGTTATCCCCTGGTCACTGGATCTGTGCCATTTCAACTCCCCGGGAGATTGCAGATACATCTGCTCTCCGATACTGGGAGCTTATTGTACACATTGCAAAGTCTGTCCTACCAAGTTTACACCTGAGTCAAGTGAAGCATGCGAGAGTGAGAAATGACTGGCCTGAACGCATGAACCAATAAACGTGAATATGAAACCCTTCCTTTTAAAAAGTTGTAAAAAAGAGTCTGTCATTTGTAGGCCGAAAGGTAGTTGAACCAGAGAATAAAATCCAGAGAAATGTCAGCAAATGAAAACTAGCTTATTGCCACACACACCCAAGTATGGATGGCCCATCTTCATCTATCCAGTTGTCTGCTACCGGCAGACTGGTAGTCTGACGGTCTGACCTGACTGGGCAGGGTGGGATGGCCCGCAATGTGATCTATGTAACTATATATTATCGACTTAATTTAATGTCTATGGAGCTATTTCATCCAGGTTCTTACTACGTGCACGTCAAATTGCTGGCACACGTCGTCGTCTAAATAGCCGCATACTCAGAAAAACACGAGATAATGTTTCAATGCTGGACCAGCGTCGCAGCCTATTCAGCTATCATTGATTCACTGTCACTGGGATCTTGCCTGCACTGAACCCTAGGATAGGCCCGGCTTGTGCCTCGTACAGTCTCAGGCCTGATACAGAGACCTTATCACCTGATCACTACATGTAATAGAGTGGTGAAACGTTGAAATCTCTTATCATTATCATATCCACTGTATTTAAACTGAAGCGTTGCTCATGACGTTGGATTAAAGTCATTGACGTTGATTCAACTGCGTGTACCCAGTGGTTTGGTCTCCTATGAGAAACCACACATGCACCAGATGCCTGGGTCATTTATAATAACACAGTAGGCATATAACCGCGTTTAAAACACACCACCACATTATTTGCTTTGTTCGACCACTACATTCTAAGGCAGGAATGGAAAGTTATAGTTGATCAAGTACAGACCAATTATCATGGTAGGCCTATGGTGCTATAATCAGTCAGGTGTGACCGAGCTGTTGATTATGAGGGATCCTCATTATGGTCGGATGTGTTTTAAGTCAGTTAAAACCCTCGGAGCTCTACATTATTAGCTGTAGAAAAGGCCTCGGCATTCGTCCTCGGCCTTTTCCACAGTTAAGAATGTACAGTTTCTCGGGCTTTATACACAATGCTCCGAGAGAGGATCGAACACTGAAAATACGAAGAACATGCTCTCAAGGACTTATCACAGGCGTTCATCATTCTTGAGTTGTCAACGTGTAATTGAAGTGCAATTATTGCTAGAATGAATGATTGCCGATATGCTATATTAGCTTATCGATCCATGGAGTATCTGATTACATCATTAGGCCTATTTGATGAACGTCAGTTATACAAAAAATTGTCTTGTGGGCATATATGTGCTAAAATTACTATCTAGATGATTCTTCATTATCTTTCTGTTAATGTCATCAATATAGCCCTTTGATGATAACGATGGTATCAGAAATTCAGAAATACATAATGAATTAGCTTGCAGCTTGTGATATTTAGATCGGCTCAAGGTTAGTCCGTAATATAATGTAAATAATATCAAGAATATATGACAGTGTCCTGCTGACGTCACCGCTGCTGACGTCTTCGTTGTGATGTTGGTCGCTGGTTATTATATATAATTGATAATATGAACTGAAAGTAGTTGTATTTGACATTACGCATTTCTGATGTTATTCAAATAATGCAAGACACATTAGATTAACGGAATATTTTACAGAAAGTACCATAATTTTTAATACATTATGGAATAAATACATTATCAGAATGGCATAAAAAGGCGTGGTCACAGACGTAACAGTCCTATCACGAGAAGAAGGACACAGATCGATTACAAGCACGGCCAAATATTATATCAATTTCACAGTGCGGAAAAAGTGTTATACAATGTATAATCGTCATCACCAATGTTTTTGTTGTTCAGATAAACCTCTCCTATTATATAGCCTAGTAGGCTATTATATTATTAAAATGATAATTTGGAAAAAATACCCTTCATGCGCAAGTTACGGCTAATTTAGGTCGTAGCCCCTAAAACATCATTGCCGCCTTTGCAATAATAATTAGCCTAACCAGATGGCTCATTCGGTCCGCTTGAAACTCGGAGGTACTGGGTCCGAATCCCTGCCGGGTCGCATGTTTGTCATCGAGGTGTAGATTTAAAACTTTGTTTAACCCTTTCAAGCCTGAGTTTACCATTGTCATCTACATCCACTACAAGTCGTGAATTGCTGTCGCAATTCTCGACTTGCAGTGGATAAAGATGATTTGAAGTGGACATTCGCATCATCGGGCCATGGATAATTTAGCCGATAAACAGAAGGCGATTTCATTACCAATATTTTAAATGATATGCACTCGCACAGTTTTTTTAATAGCACACAGTTTGAAGTTACATGTATTTTGAATTTTGTTTGCTGTGATTAATATTTAAATTGATTTATCTGTTTGTATATGCTATGTACCAAGAGTACGATCAATAAACTATTATTATTATTATTATTATTATTATTATTATTATTATTATTATTATTATTATTATTATTATTATTATTATTATTATTATTATTATTATTATTATTATTATTATTATTATTATTATTATTATTATTATTATTATTATTATTATTATTATTATTATTATTATTATTATTATTATTATTATTATTATTATTATTATTATTATTATTATTATTATTATTATTATTATTATTATTATTATTATTATTATTATTATTTTAAAAGTTAGAGAAAATTTCTATGCATTGGTAAACTAGTTTCATGGAAATATTCATTTTAAAACCTTTGGTTGTAGGAAAATTAAGCCTGTTTTGGGGGATGTAAAATGATGCTTTAATGCATCGTGAGAGCTTAAAGGGTTAAAAGGAATTGATAATTAGTTTGTACAGAGGAGTTCATTAAATACTTTTATTGAGAAAAGTGAAAAACCTGGAAATAAAGATTGTTGAGACGACAAAAAAAAACATTATAATAAATTTGCCATTATTTACCACCCGGAGGGTTAGAGTATGCATAAGGTTGGGAAGAGTCGTCTACAAGCTGAGAGTAATATCTCTGACAAACAGCAATACTATTACTGCTCAGTGAATGAATAGCCTACTGCTGCTCGCCTAGATGCAGGACAATGCAAAACCATGACCAAGAGACCTTGATAGACATACAGCTAATCGATACAGTTAGTCAATTATATATTGAACCCTTTCTGGACTGAAACTAAGACTGATATCCTCGCACAAATGAAGCTCCCTCATCCCCAACAAACACGAGTCATTCACCCAATGTTGGGTCAATTTTGGGCCAGCGTCGTAGACGCTGGACCGACATTGACCCAACATTGGGTGGATGTCTAGTGTTTGCTGGGACGGGAATAAAGAATTAGATCGGAATTAAATGAGGTAAAAAATACTTCTGTTTCCGATTACCCGACCGATACTATTTTACCCCCCCCCCCCGACCCTATTGAGTGTATGGCAATTGAACACCATGATTATTTGCGTATATTTTTGTGTAAACTGCCTTTTTGGGGGGTAATTTGGCAGTTTTTTTAGAAGTCAAATGGAAAAAAAACCACCCACTTATTCTGTTTGGGAAGGGCGTGTAGTCGGAAACAGAGGTTTTGTTGCCCTCGACTAACAAACGCAATGTTACCGAGCGTGTTCAATAGAAGTGACTCACCAATTTGTGAAGGTATCGATGCTTATCTAGCGACGCTGGAATAACATTAAAACAATATTGGTTTAACGTCTGGTGTCTGCTTGGATGACTGCATTCACAAACCTTTCTTATGTATACCGTCTACTACTGCCTTGTGTGGTATACTGCCGCAATACAACGTTAAATAGCAGTAACTCTCCCATTTTAAGTAAGCAATTACAGTGACTGTTGTTATCCTTTGCACAACCGTTTACTGTACCCCGTGTAATAAATTATAACATAATGATAATATCATACAATTAGTTGTTTTCGCCTACAATGGTTTATTACATACACATACATACTATATACTTGTACTTTGAAATACATATATTTGACTTACGAACTCTAAGATAAAAAATATTCGCTGTCGGAAAAAAACCATCCGCTTTAATTTAACCCTTACAGCGGGCGGATTGACTTTAGACGTCAAAATCTGACGTCCATAGACGTCAAATTCTGACGTCTAAAGTCGATCCCCGCACTGTAAGAGTGAAAATATTTATAATAGTCATATGGTTAATGTGAAAGTATTGACCACTCGTTAGTAATGTAACATTTGATGTATAGAACTCTCATGGCTGAGTCCGGCTAGCTTAGCTACGTTTTTTTAAAACCGCATCTAAAATGAGGAGAAACAATTTTTTAATAATTGGGACAACAAAACAATGATAAGAGAGAGAACATAAGCCTTCATACCAGTTTGGAAAACAAATCGTAGTGATTAACAGTATGCCAGGTAGACTGTGTGTAGTCATTTTGATAATATTGGGAATGCCGAAGTGAATTGCCAATTCATGATTAACGCGTATTTTAGTCAAGCTTTGGTTTCTTACTCTATAATGCTGTCTCATTTGAAAATAATTGTGAAAATGTGGAGGTAAATCACATGTGATATATTTATTTATTTATGTATTTACTTTTATTAAATATAAATATGAAAACATCCCGTTTAAGATGACAAAACATTTGACTAAATCGGAGATTGTATATTGTTGTCCCCATTTCTAGAAACTGATGATGAAGTCTATTTATATAATAATCTAGCGAAGTTGAGAACTCGTTGAAGTCGCCAACTGAAGGCAGTTTTATCAAGTGCACAATGCTAAAGGGCAGATCTGTAACAGCTGAAACAAAGTTAGCTGATAACATTTGAGAAAATCCTTGCAAACCCTCCCTAGCCTATTTCCAAATTACATTTAACATCACACATGCCATGTGCCATTAATCACATATGATCTAAAATAAATAAAAGTATACGTCTCTCTTGCACTTCTACACTTCAAAGTTACGAACGGTATGGTAATATCATTTTATTAATTGAATTAATGTTGTTTCTTAACCAAAAGATGAAAAATATTGCAAAATATCCGTGTGGAATAATCCACGTTCACAATTTTACACAATTTCCAACATTTTGTACCTGTTTGTGGCATTCTACAGTGAGGAGATCAAAATTGGACATCAGTATACTGCTCTGCAAAGCCAAAAGGCAGTAGCTGCTTACTTGTAAAGTAAGCAGTTACTGCCTTTCGGCTTTGTACGCCCGTATACAGGCATACTGTTCCATTTCAGCTGAGCATGTTAAAGTAGGTTATCGATATACTGGGATCAAAGGGGATGGTGACCTTCGGTAAACTTCCCGGGGTCACTTAGAAAGATATAGGCCTATATCTCGAGTACAAAAGAGCAAGTTATTTATCCATGCTTATAATATCATTAAGTGATATTGATTGGCCTATGTGCTGATTTGTGGTACAATAAGACTGTACACACGATCATGATTGTGACCTTCATCATGCACTCCTTCGTTCTATAGGATCAGACATGCAGATCTTTATGCATTTCTGATATGATTGATCATTTTGGTATAATAATATGGTCAAATTTGCATCATCAACTCAAAACGTTGCTAATAGTCAATTTTGTCAGCTAATGAAGCCAGAGAAATGGTAAAAAAATATTTTCTTGATATGCCTTAGCAGTCATTTATACGGGTTGAAAAATGATATTATCTTGACCCTACCCTACCATATCATATATATTCTTCTTAGCCTATCTTCTGGCTTAATATGTGCTCCATGCCAAAAAAAGGCACGTTTAAAATAAAAAAAATGAAGTGGAAAAAGGTGAAAGGGTTAAAGCTCGTGAAACCATGTTTATCAATTGACTTCAAATTGCAATGACATCCAAACGACTAAAAAACATTTCTGGGACCACTTTCTTATATATCCACAAAATATTTATCGCATAATTATTATTTGCATCTCAGTTCATGCTTACTTTGAAATTTTTGGGCCATTGCAAATAGGATATTAACCATTTAACCGCCAAATTATTCAATCTGAATTTTCACCCACTTGAAATTGTGTCCCGCTGACGCGATCCACAACTTCAAGTGAGTGAAAATTATTCAGATTTGGCAAAATAGAGGTCAACTGTTTTCAAATATTGCTGATTGGTGTCACATTTTATCATTGTCACATGTTTCAATGGTGGTACTCAATGTGCTTATAAAAATTGAAAACCCTAATATATGCGACACCGGCGGTTAAAGGGTTAATGAGATATGAACAAAAGTAGGAGTTACAAATTGGCATAGGTCTCGCTACTGGGATATACTGTTGTATTAACCCTTTAACCACCGGTGCCGCAAATTTTCGGGTTTTCATATTTTATTAGCACATTAAGTACCACATTTTAAATATGTTAAAGATAAAATGTAACATCAACCAGCAAGATTTGAAAAGAGTTGACCTCTATTTTGTCAAATCTGAATAATTTTCACTCACTTGAAGTTGTGGATCGCGTCAGCCATACACAACTTCAAGTGAGAGAAAATTCAAATTGATTAATTTAGCGGTTAAAGGGTTAACTGTCCTACTATAGTATAAAGGGTATAGAAAAAAATCTAAATCATTGACCAGCTATATTTTCAATTATGCTGAAGTAGATTATTGAAATCGTCTACTGATAAACTGAATCGAATTAAGGTAATTGGCATCTTTAATTGGCATCTTTAATTTTTTGCGTAATCGTGGTTTAAGTATTGACATTTATGAGCTATTTGTTTTTTGGTATTTATTTGAATGCCTTAATTATTTTCTATGCATTGCTTTTTTTTTAAATAAATTATAAAATTATCTAATTCACTATAAGACATAATTTGAAGGATAATCACACAGCAGCAATTTATAATGAAACGATTCGCGGTCAAAGCACATGAAATAACAGTGTCTGTGAAACTTCAGCTGCAATATGTTCACCTCTTGCAAGATTAAAAGTTACATTTTTATTTTCTAATTTTAAATAATTTTATTATTTTATGCATTTGGCGCTGCCCAGAAATGAATTCGGCGTATGCCGAAATGGCTAAAAACTCTCTCAACTGAAAATTCCATAATTTTAACATGGAATAATTTATACATGTATCTACCTTTTGTAAAAATAGAACTGGCAATATTGCGAACACTATTATTTCTAGAACACACAGCCATGTTTTTTTTCATCATATTATATATGGCACTGATCAGCCATGGATTCAGCATATTCCAAAATGGTTTTAAACGCTTTCAAAATCTCTTTAACAGGACATGTGATAAGACAAGTTTAACTTTCACAAAAGTAAAATTAGCAAAATCGCTAAAACTATTATTTCGCGATTTTCAAATATTCTGAAATTGCTCAGATATGGATACAGCATAAGGATAAAAATGATTTAAAAATGTTTTTAACATGAAATGTATCCGGCATTTAACTTTTGCTAGACTCACACTGGCAAAATCGCGAACCACTTTTTTTGCGCGATTTTTAAATATTGCAATTATTTTGCAAGCTTGGGCATGGTTCGGAAATAGATTCAACGCATGTCAAAAAACACTGTCAAAATGTTTTTAACAATGAAATGCCGATAGCATCAGCATTTTATGAAAATGGGACTACGGCACCCAAAATTTAAAACATTGTTTTTATGTAGTAGTAAATAACCAACAGACGTGTGGGACACGTGTTCAAGCTAGTGTAATACTGTATATTGCCCTGCTATAATGTAATAACCTCAAACATTTGCACTAAATTAGCTCATATTGAATTCCATCCTACTTGTAGATTAATCACAACTACAACTTTACCTAAATAGATTTTATGGCGACCATATTAAATTTTTGTGTATCAAGGAATGTCAGGATGTACAATTAAAATGTATAGCATTTCACTGTTCCCACCACTTTATGTTTATTTATTTACACCCCCCCCCCCCCGCCCGCTCGGTCCATATCAAGTCATACATGTCCTTTAGTTATAAAAAGGTATTATTTTTAAGCATGTAGAAGACTATTCCTTTTTAATAAAGAAACCTCTTCTACCTCCATTCTTTTCGAAAACAATTTGTGCTTAAATCCACCACCATGAGGTTGTGTTGGTATAAGCGATAAGGTTAAAAAGAGACGAATTCTGTTGTGCAAAGCCCAACAGCAGTAACTTATCACTTTTGAAATGAACAGTTACTGCTTGTTGGCTTCGTAGAGCTTCTTGTTAAAGGTGATATATCACCCCTTATATGGTATGAATAAGTATGTCCTTATATGGGGTGATTGGCTATCATGTCACCCTCTCAGAGGGTCCCATGTAAGGAAACACTTGTGCCCCATCTTGTGGCAACTTTGATTTATTTGTCACAAATTTATTCATACTATATACGGGGTGATAGATCACCTTTAACTGAAACTACCGTGTGTTGATTACCTCGATGAAACATAATATCTAAGATCTAGATCCAACTAATACAAAGAAACCAGCACCTGAGTGGCAAATACAATAACAAAAACATGATACGGACCCGACGCACGGGAAATTATAATTAGCTGCATGGAATGCTGACTGTCATACGAAGGTAATCCGAAACTGCCGATTGACTCATCAAGTAAGCAGTTACTGTGTGCCATTATATTATAACACATGTGTGATCAGCACCGAAAAACAATCCTCGCGGTCATAAGCATCATCTAACCGTGCAAGGCCCGGTGTAATGACACAGATACGATCTCATTAAGAATATAACAAGGACAAAGCACGACACGAGATGCTGCCAATCAATACCGACAGTGCAGGCAGCAGTATCTACACACTTTAAAAGTAAGGTAGCTCCTGCTGTTTGCCATTAAAGGCAGGTGTGTCTTTTGGTAGACACACAGGTGTGCATTTAGCAGTGTTTAGAACCTGAATATAGATACCCAACAAACACGCCATACGCTGGCCTGGCGTTGTGCCCAGTCCATCGTTAGAATAAAAAAAACGAATTGCGTGTGAATGCGTTTTTTCAGTCATTGCCTAAATCAGACTAAATTGATTAACAATGGCTAAAAATATATAATGTATATAACTATAATAATGGAAGTCACATCGCTTTGCCGTGCAAAAGCAATCAGCATTAGCTGCTGACTTTATAGTGAGCAGTTACTGCTGTTTGCCTTCCCATGTCAACTTGTCTTTGTTAAAACTTCTTACCAAAAATACCAATGTTTATTTTAATTCTGTGAATATAATAGTCATGATAGTCATGGTATACATAACAGGCAGAAAAAATATAGCTACTTTTATGATGTCCCCTTTGGATCGATTATGTATAGGATAAAGCCCGAGGAGCTTTGCGTTCTTAGCTGTGAAAGAGGTCAAGGCCGAAGGCCGAGGCCTTTTTCACAGCTAAGAATGGAGAAGTACGAGGGTTTTGACTGACGCAAAATATATCCGATCATAATGAGGATCCCTCATAATTAACAGCTCGGTCGCATTTGACTTATTATAGTACAGTAGAACCTCGCTAAACGGACCACCTAAGGGACTTAGGTAGTGCCCTAAGTGAAATTGTACATAATACCTAATATAGGAATATAGGAAGACCATTTACATTCTAAAAGTACAGTATGTGTACTATTACCTATGTGTATAAGAGATACAACAAATACAAAACAAACACATAGATTTAACAACAATATTTATCTAATTAGCGCTAAAAAGAATTGGTGAAATTAAATAAAAAAAATTATTTTACATATAAAATAATTCATTGAAGTTTGTGATTGGGAGCAGTTAATCACTTCACTAATAAAAAATGAAATGAATCGGGTTTCAGGTCACTTTATTGCACATATAGGCATATATCTTAATTTGTCCCCATTTACTAGAATAAGAATTTGCAAGTTTCGTACTACTAATCACCGTCTGCCAATTGAAGTTGGCAGGTACGCAAATTTGCCAAGACATACCAGGTTATGTGACAAATGAGAGTTGGAGATGAATTTCATTTCTTATTAGAATGTCCTGAGCTGCAAGATTTGCGTACAGAGCTGCTCCCACGATTTTGTCACAATAACCCAAATATGTTAAAACTGGAGTCTCTAAGTAATGACTTGTGTCAAACTGGCAAAATTAGTCGAGGATGTCAAAAGCTAAATATCTACATATAATTATTACAATCACCAATGGAATAAATATTTGAAATCCATTTCTTATATTTTACTATCTGTTTAAATGTACATCGATTTACTTCTATTATGTTGTCCTGGTCGTAATTTGTAGATATATTAGTCATAAGAAACTGCCTAAACGAGTATGTCAAAGCTTTAATATTATACATTTAACTAAAAAAGTACAATAAATGTATTTGCTATCATTATTACCTGGTTACAGGCATATCGACCTATTTCTATTATGTTTAGATTTTCCTGTTTTTTTCGTTTGTCTGGTTTGAATGTAACTTATCCCTCTACTTTGCTTGAATGTGCTTCTGCCTGTTAGAATATCTTAATTGTAAGAAATTTTACAAAATATCATTTGCCGTGTATTTCAGGCTGAATATGTAGTTGACTACAAAGAATTAAGAAAGAAACAACTGTACTTATTATATTTATTATCTGTGTATATGCATTTCAAGCCTACGCTTACTATTTTTACATTGTTCAATTTGAATGTATTTGTTTAGTATTTTGTTTCAACTGGATTTTCATTTCTTGCTTTCGTTACATGAATTGTATGATACCTGCGTCCCATGCGTCATTGAGGCCAGGGTTCAATAAACTTTTGTTTTTTTTCTGGAGAGCGGGGCTAGTTGTAACATTTTCACCATTTCAGTAATTTTCCAAGTGATAATTAACTTTATGAATGAAGTCATTTTATATAGTAAAAACATAATATCTCCTCTATAACATAGAATATCATTTTGATAAATATCATCAATAGCTGTTATGTGGTGCAGTGAAATATGACCACCCCTAAAATGTTACAATTTGCCCCCGGTGCGGGTAAGTTGTAACAGCAAGTTGTAACATACTATGTTGCAACATATAAATTATACGAAATAGAGTTTTGCACCAAATAAGTAACCATTTATGTAATATTAAGTCTGTAATGACCTTTAATGCATAGGCTCACATAAATGAAATTGCAAGTGTCAAATTGCTTATACAGATTACTGAATCATCAATTGACATTGTTTACTTGGTCCATATAATGATGTAGCAAAGAGGTAGGCATAACAATAACAGAGGGCTGATTGTATTTAAGTGTATTTTTGTTCTAGATGTATATACATACATACATATACTAATTATAGGGGCAGGTCGTAACATAGTTTATATAATCTATTGGGGCAATTTGTAACACTATGGGGAGATACTGGGGGCAAATTGTAACATTGATACAACTCGCCCCTACTCATCTGTTACATCTAGCCTCCGCAAGTACCCCAAAAAAAATTGACAACAAATCTCACTATGAACAATCTTTTTCAGTCATTTATTCTGTCATCATAAAATACCTCTCCAAGATGACCTATAATCATTCGCAGTTGAAATTATTTGATTTATTTTTCATCGTGATAAGTGATAATGTATTGGTATTCAAAAAAATACTTTTTAACTCGTTTTCTGTCCAATATGGTCGTTCTCCAAAAGTCATGGGTATTATGGGATGGAAATACATAATGATAATACTTGGCTATAGAAGACATAATAGACACCTAGTGAGTTTAAATTAATCAACAAGAATTTGATCAAAGTGCGCTGTTACAATTTACCCCTGTTACAACTAGCCCCTCTCTCCCCTACTTGGCTAAATTGGGCCAGGAGAATCTCCTGAGGATGGTGAGATGAGTGAAATGATACTGCCCTCCAGACACAAAATTTGAAATTCAGGACGTGGCGGTCTGAGGCAGAGCACGCTACTTCTCGGTCACAGAGGCTCCCTACAATACTGAGTTTTGCGAGTTGATTTTCTTTAAAACTACCGGGACTGGGAAACGAACCCCGAACTCTAGCGTGAAAGGCAGCGGTGCTAACCACCACCCTATATGGCCCCCGCCCTTCATCACTTCACTAAGTGATGACGTGTATGCAGTGTTAGCAGTGGTACTGTTTTTCTTCTTACAATATCTGATCATTACAGTGATTTTTCATCAGAGCAAGCAGTCACAATTAAAATATTAACATCATAACCCTGATAACTGAGTGATGACACTACTGTTTAGATAATCAACACAACAGACATACCCACTGCCCGATAAATCACTCCATGAGAAGTTAGTAAAAACGCAGATGACGACTACTAAGGAGGTGCTACGGCAAGTGTTACGGTGTATACCCAGCAAACAAAAGTTACAGACCCAATGTTGAGTTAATGTTGGCCAACCATCCGATATGCCATCCAATAATTAATCCAACATTGTTTCAATATCGCGTATTTGATTGGTTATCCACTTTAATCTATCAAGTACCATGGGTCTACCATGATAATTGGTCTGTACTTGATCAACATTAACTCTCCATTCCCGGCTTAGAATGTAGTGGTGAGACAAGGGAAATAATGTAGTGGTGTGTTTTAGGCATAAAGAGTATACAACTCCTGATCAATGAAAGTAGTGGCTCAGCCTATCACATTCACCTTTCCTTCATCAAGGCCAGGTCTGTGACCTAGAGAAGCCTAGCATTGCTGTAGGTTAGATGGTCACATTACGAGATCAGCTAATCCTATATTAGGGGGTAGAATGTCGTACTTGGGCCGAACATTTTATGCAATATGCTATGTAAATTATTGTGATGATACTATGAATGAATGAATAAATGAATGAATGTGAATGAAAGAATGAATGAATGAATGTTGAGCCTTTTATGCAATATGCTTTGCATATCACCGTGATGATATTATGAGTGAATGAATGAATGCTATTCAATGAATAAATGATGGAGCTTGATGTCACGTCTCAGCGCACAGCATGATATACAGCATGTCTTACATCCAATCTCTACAAATGAATGTTATCGTCAACGCTGGTTTAATGTTGCGACAGCGTCGCAGCTGATATCATATTTTATGGACAAAACTTCTATTTAGGCACGGTAGGCCTTTATATTTAAAACGATATACTGGTATTAGGATTTCGAATGCAGTTCTCTGACAAAAAATACTGTGAACAATATAAAAATAAAAATTACATAATAATGAATCAATATGTTATTAACTTAAGATAATATTTTTTTATTAGTTTTCTTACACGAGCTAATTCCAAAATTCTAGTGAACCAGCTGTGGGAAGTCAGTGAAAAAATGAGCAGCCTCATGTTTTATGAATTCCAGTAAATTGATGCCCGCTCGACATATTGAATATACACACAAATGAAGATGTTTCAAATTGAAATAAAATTTTCATTGTTTGCTGAAACGGTTCTCGCATGCAATGAAGCATCTTATTACATACATATCACATGCCTGAGAATCAACTTGAACGAATTCAATCATAAACATACCTTACACCGCAAGGGACGACTATAGTCGTTATTATTTGTTTCAACCTTTTCACTACCATACATGACGGAAATTTCCGTCGTCATTCGTCAATGAATGTAACCATAAAATGACACAAATTTTCGTCAAATATATACTACATTTATGTATTTTTCGTCATTTGAAGCTGGAAATTGCGTTAGCAATTCCAGCTTTAAATGACGAAAAATAGAACTCCTACACCAGTATATCTGGATCCTGGCATGCACTCCGGCCTGGAAGTCAAAGGGTTAATAAAACAAAGCGTGCCGGTTCACTGTTGATGGGAATGCAATGATCATGTTCTGCAAATAATGGTTACAAATTTAACAAATATTAGTAATTGAACTTCAAGTGTTTGGGAATTTAAAAATTGTTTTGTTATTATTTAATTAAGCCCCTTAGAGTATGGGTTAAAAAGTGTCCCCCGATTTTTTGGCAGTAAAACGGCATGTATCACAATCACTGGATCAGGTGATTTTGGGTGTAGAGGTAGTAAATAGGCATATGCCACAATCACTAGATAAGGTGATTTGGAAGTGTGGATACAGTAAAAATACATATGCCACAACCACTAGATGGTTTGATTTTAGGTGTAGAGGCAGTAAAAAGGCATATGCCACAATCACTAGATAAGGTGATTTTGGGGGTGTGGAGGTAGAAAAAAGGCATATGCCACAATACAATCACTACAGTCTGTTTCACCAGATCGTGGGAGTAGCCTTTTTTCAATTTTCTCGATCGCTATTTAATTTTTTTAAACAAAAATGTCCTCGGGTAATTTTTGTATCTCCCCCCTAACATCCCTGAAAATGTTGTGATTTTTTTGTGTATTCTCGAAGTATGACCATTTCGCATGTCATAGTTTTTTAAAATTACAGCTCTCTTTAACGCCATTAACGTGAAAGAGGAATTCTAGTACATGTACATGCCAAATGGTCTAACTTACAAAATACACAACACAATTCCATCAAATTTTCAGCAATGTTAGGGAGAGATGGATAACTTTGTATTTTTTTTTTAAACAGCGATCCAGCAAATTGAAAAAAGGTTGCTCCCAGGATCTCGTGAAACAGATGATGTGATTTTTGTGGAGGCAGTAAAAAGGCATATGCCCCACTCACTAGATACGGTGATTTTGGGGTGTGGAGGTAGTAAAAAGGCATATGCCACAATCATTAGATAAGGTTATTTTGGGGTGTGGAGGCAGTAAAAAGGCATATGCCCCACTTACTAGATAAGGTGATTTTGGGGTGTGGAGGTAGTAAAAAGGCATATGCCACAATCATTAGATAAGGTGATTTTGGGGTGTGGAGGCAGTAAAAAGGCATATGCCCCACTCACTAGATAAGGTGATTTTATGGCGTGGAGGCAGTAAAAATACATATATCACAATCACTAGATAAGGTGATTTTATGGCGTGGAGGCAGTAAAAAAGCATATGCCACAATCACTAGATAAGGTGATTTTATGGCGTGGAGGCAGTAAAAAAGCATATGCCACAATCACTAGATAAGGTGATTTTATGGCGTGGAGGCAGTAAAAAGCATATGCCACAATCACTAGATAAGGTGATTTTGGGCTGTTGATGCAGAAAAAAAGCATGTACCACAATCACTAGATGAGGTGATTTAAGGTTGTGGGGGCAGAAAAAAGCGCTAAGCCACAATAACTAGATTATCCAGGCCGACACACCTATTAAACAATGTTCATCCTAACTTCTCAAGAGATTCCTTAGCGTTTGAAACTGATAGAGACATGTAAATTTGAGTATCATCGGCATAAAGATGGTGGTTGATGTCAAAACTCGACATAATAGCGCTGAGTGGTGTAGTGTATAAAGTAAAAAGCACTGGTCCTAGCACAGAGCCCTGTGTCCCAATCACCAGGTAAATGAGGTGATTTTGGGATGTGGAGAGTAAAAAAGGTATATACCACATATACAGGGCCAGTGTCATAGATTATATTATTGTGAGCACAGATATTTATGAAAACTTTTTCCCGCTTTATGCGTCCTTTGAAGGCATATCGGCTGGTAAAGTTAAAACTGAACCTTTAAATAAAGTTAAACAGTTGGGAAAACCTATTCGGTTTAGGTGGAAGGATGATGAGAGAAACGCATTTGTATATACAATTTGTGATGAGAACGGTGAAAAACTATGGACAGAATTTGAAACTTTGGTGATTAGTGATGTGAATAAAGCGGTTTCACTCCTTGTATCAATTATACATAGGGCAGCTGGGACCATGGTTGTAAAAAATAACCATGGACGAAAAACAAACTTTACCTCAAATATGAGTCAGCCTAGCTGGTGGAACAATGATTGTCGCAAAGCAAAGGCAACTAAATATGCATTGCTTAATACATTTAGGCAAACACACACTGAACAGGATCGTCAAAATTATCTTGAATCTAAGAGTATATATCAAATGTTATGCAGAGAAAAAAAGAGATTAGAAAAGGAAAAATTAAAGCAGCAATTTATTTTAAATGTTGATGACCCCCGTTTTGGAGAAAACTTAAAGAATCAAGAACGGTAGCTCCCGTACAAAATAATATATCCGCTTTTGATTGGTTTTCACACTTTAAATCTGTGTTAAATCAAGACATAAAAATTGATCCTATTTTTGAAGAAACTGTTCGATCTTTCAATACAGAACATGATATCAGATGTGATCCTTGTAGGTTAAATTTTGTGAACAAAAAAGACAATACATCTTATAGTTTTGTTCAGGTCTTTATTTCAACATGTTTCGCTTATTTCAGCTTCATCAGGGATAGTAATGAGTTTCACATGGAACAGTTTCTTATATAATGCCTGAAAACACTGTGACATCACAGGGGTTACTAGGCAACTTGACAGATAATAGAGACAATGAACAGTTAAAGTTTTAATTGTATGACGTCACACCTGGTAAGTGATACATGTAGTAAATTTTATTATGATTTTATAGAACCAAGTGTTTTAAAAATACCTATCAATATATAGAATATTTCATGATGTTATTGTTTACTAATATAGAACCATTCTTTATGTTTCTACAGATCAGCCAGGCGGTGGTGCGGAGTATTGCGGAGTTTACAGAGGGCGGAAGAAATGCATTATATTCCGCGGCGGGTGAAGGAAGCTTTAAACGACCCGCAGTCCCAACCAGCGCCCGCGCCGCGGGGTGCTTGGATCAAAAACATATTCAATCCGCACACTCCGCCGCGCGGGCGGTGGGCAGGACTACGGTCGCTTGCTGGAACGTATCACAGTGTAAATAAATGTGCTTTATTATGGCAAGCATGTATATGTGAGCAAATATTCTTGAATAAACATAACAGTACAAAGCAACCCTTTTTGGGTTTATATTTGTGTCCGTGTGTTGCTATTTGAGATAATGAAGTGTAAACAAGTAAAGATAACATTTTATTATTAAAAAAACACTTTGGGCAGGGCGCATTGGGGTAGTTTGTGGCTGCGGAGAGGCGGAGTGTTAGTCCTCCGCCACTCCGCAGTCACCACCTCCCCAAGGCGTCGTGGTCTGCATGAACAGTCAGAGTGTAAACGACGAGCTCTATGCGGTTTATGCTATTATTTCCGCTCGGGGCGAGAAAGTTCATCACTCTATAATTAAAAAGTCCGTAGGTGATATATTGTGCGGAGTCGACTGACTAGTGCGGATATGGTCCTTTTTTAAGCTTAAACAGAAATGGTTAAAATTGTTCGTTTTGGTGTATGAAACCGCAACGTCAATATAGTTCCGATTCTGGGTTTGTCAGTGCTGGGCAGCTCAGGTTCACGTGGAAATCAAGATCCTTTAAATGCGGTCATTAGCCGAGAGGAAATTGTGAAAGGTATAGAATCCATTAAAAATTGTAAAGCTCCTGGAGAAGATGGTATTGTCATTGAAATGATGAAAGTAGCTAAAATTGAAATCGTTCCTCACTTGCAGTCTCTCTTTAATAAAATATTAGAGTCTGGGAATTATCTAGACGATTGGTGTGAAGCTATACTATGTCCGTTGCATAAATCTGGTACAACATGTAATGTTGATAACTACAGAGGTATATCTCTGCTCCGTGTTGTGAGTAAAATCTTAACGAAAATATTAAATGAAAGATTTATAAGTTGGGCAAAAGAAAATAATGTTGATAAAGAAGAACAAGCAGGTTACCGTAAAAATTATTCTACTATCGATCAGATTTTTAGCCTACAGTCTCTGGTGCAGAAATAAATGTGTAAAGGTAAGGGTAGATGTTACGTGTTAATGGTTGATTTTTCAAAAGCCTTCGATACTGTACCTCATGCACTGCTATGGTATAAACTGATGAAGCTAGGCGTACATGGTAGAGTATTAAATGTCCTGCGAAGTATGTATAAGGGTTTAAAATCATGTGTAAGAACGCCAGAGGGATTGACTGAATACTTTGATTGTGCTAGGGGCACTAGGTAGGGGTGTATGCTAAGTCCCATGCTTTTTGTGTTGTACATAAGTGAGCTAATCGATATGTTACGTGAAGAAGGGTGTATAGGTGTGTATATAAATGAAGACGCCCCAAATATAATTTTACTGTTGTTTTCTGATGATATTGCAATGTGTTCCGATATGCCTGGTAGGCTACAGCATATGTTAAATGTCTTGAAAATGTTTTGTGATAAATGGGGTTTGAAGCTGAACTTGTTAAAAACTAAAATATTAGTGTTTATGCGTGGGGGTATTGTGAAACAAAATGAAAAATGGTACTATGGCGGGAAAAACATTGAATGTGTAAAAACATATAAATATCTTGGATTATTTTTCACCACAACTCTTAGTTGGTCACTGGCAAAAAGGACATTAGCTGCACAAGCAAAAAAGGCGTTAGGTATGCTCTATATGTACAACTATAAATGTAACGGTTTACCACATGAAATTTATTTGAACATTTTTGACAAAATGATACTTCCAATACTGCTATATAGTTCTGAAATTTGGGGTTTTAAATATTCTGATAAAATAGAACAAGTACAACATGTATTTTGTAAAAAATTGCTAGGAGTATCGTCAAACACAGTAAACGAGGCTGCCCTGGGTGAACTGGGAAGATACCCTTTAGACGTGCATTATCATCTGCGATGTGAGAAGTATTGGCTTAAAATTGTTATTATGCAGTCGGGGAGATACCCTAAGGCCTGTTATACCATGCTATACAACCTAGATCAGCATGGCAAGAACACATGGGCTTCATGTGTAAAAGTAATGTTGGAACAATTTGGTTTTCGGTATGTATGGGCCCAACAAGGAGTCGGAAATTTTGATTTATTTATAGACGTATTTAAAAACAGGGTTTGACAATTTTACAAGAAAAAGTGGTATGATGCCACTAGAAATTCCAGTAAATTAGCTGTATATACTATTATAAGTATGAATTAGAGCCTGAAAGATATTTGGATGTATTATGTATTAGGAAATATCTTGTAGCGTTTAGTCGCTTACAATGTTCAAGTCACAATCTAAGGATTGAAAGTGGAAGGCATAACAATACTGTATTAGCTAAAAGAATATGTACTTTATGCAATTTATACTCTATCGAAGACGAATTTCATTTTCTTATGAACTGTACAGCATATACGAATTTGTTTAACAAATTCATAGCTCCACATATCTCAGTTTCTCTATCTTCTTATGAAAATTTTGTCAAATTAATGCAGAGTGAGGAAGCAATTTGTACAAAAGACGTTGCATGTTATATATACAAAGCATTTATTCTCAGAAAACAATTGTTAAATAATATTAAACCATGACCATAATAATATTGAGATGTATTTAATTGATGTACGATGGGCCTGAGGCCAAATATACAAATAAAATAGTACCTTACCTTATATGCCACACTCACTAGATGCGATGATTTTTAGGTTGCGGAAGTAGTAAAAAGGCATATACCACTAGATGAGATGATTTTGGTAGAAATTACTATGCACGTTTGGCTAATGCCTCGAAAATATACAATCCGGCCAAAATCACAAAAAATCATAATTTTTATTTTGACTTCTTAACATGTCAATAATATGTCCATGGACTAGATAGTGTCTTTTGAATTTTGGGTGCCTGTGGCAACATAGCAAGTGTGCAGAAAATTCAATTTATCAGTTGTTCCTCTATTTCTTTAATATCGTCCCTATTTCTTTTTTTATCTGGTAAACATAGTAAATGCGCAACACGAAATTCAAAAACCTTACGCAATGCTAGTATGGTATATGGACATTGTGACATATTTTTGACATAGCAAGGAGCCAAGATAAATATGATGATTTTTGCCTGATCCTGTCGCTTTGATAAAGATACGTTACATTCGATGTTATGTATACTCTTTCACGTAATACATTAGTATTATCCGTATAGCGTCTCGATGAAGCTATCGATTTGTCTTATCTATGGCGGCATAGAGTTGATAGCGAGATATTTATAGAGAGTAAAAGTTATCAGTACATTGAATATCCTTACCACAGACACAATATGTTGAATTAATGTTGATTTAACGGTCCAAAGTCGTAGACGGTGGACCAACGTTAAACAAACATTGTTTCGACGTCTTGTGTCTGCTGTGTTATTTAAATCTATTAATTGGTACAGAGAATACAAGATACTGGCAGATATGGTTTAATGCCTGGTGTGATGGTGTAGTGATGTAGTGGTGTACATCTGAATACTTGAAGCCACACTTTATCAAGGCATATGATAAGAGTCACCTGGTGAATAACTATGTAACAAAACGGGGCACGATTGGTTGCCGTCATCCGCGCTGAGCATTATGGGGAGCAATTTCGCCCACTTATAGCTGTGTCTCGCCACAGCGACTCACAACCCCAAGCCGGTGAAAATTACTCATATATTATATGTAAAACACAGATTTGAAAATCTTGCAATATCTACATTATATGTATCAGAAATCGCTATATATCCATATTCTAAAGTGATGTATGTCGGAATGTAAGTTCATTGGCTTTATAAAGAGTTGTACAATCGAGCATATAGAATAGCGTTTCTTTTAATTGAAATGTCATTTTATCATTATAATTATAGTGTTGGCCGTTAATTCGTTATATCGAGGCGACGTTTGTCGGATCCCCCCCCCCCCCCAACCCCCACTAAATAAATTAGTAAATGTTGGTCAAAAACCCTCACCAAAAAACAAGTCAGCGGTTACTGGTGAGTCCTTGCATAATTATTATATAATTCAACATGCAATGTGACATTCCGTGACAAAATAAGTGGTTCCATATGAATTATTCCATCTAATAATACATGGAATTCTGAACATTTTGGCATATGTACTTTGAGCGTTTGCTTCGTAATTTATATTAAACATTGCCAGTGGCAGCTGCATTGCACTTTCATAGAGGGGTCCTACTATTTGACATAGGCAACATTTCGGGATGTAGATATGATGGGATTTGTATTCGGTCTAGTAGATATTAATCAGTGGATCAAACAACTAATCACTCACCCAAAGTTATATTATTATATTATATGTTTGTCCACCGTCGATAACGGTGGACCAACAATAGCGGGTCAATGTATCGTGTTTGATGTGTGTTTGCTGTAGGCCATATCTCAGCCAGCATGATACATCTTTCCAATGCCGGTTTAATGTTGGGCCAGCGTCGCAGACGGTGGCCCAATATTAAGTTAGAATTGGGACAGCGCTACATAGTGCTAACGCAAAATGCAGTATCAAGTAGCATGGGGCAAATTAAAATATTTGAGGTTTTATATTTGTGGTAGAAATCTTTTTTCAGCTGGTCGAGTCGTAATCAGTTTATCACAAGCAAAATAATAAATCACCTCTAAATGAAATAGTTTTTTCTAGATCAAACCTTTATAATTTTATTTTTCAATGATGTTATTATTATCACTTTTGTAACTTCAATTATTGCAGTTACGGCATTTTACCTTTCAGTTTTACAGTTACGGGTTTTGCCTGGTTTTGCCTAGGGTACTGATAATCAAAATGAAATGAAATTAATGGGGTTTTAGTCCAACTTTGTGCACATGTAGGCTAAGCTGGGCCTGGAGAACCTACTGAGGATGGCAAGATGAATGAGATGACACTGCCCTTCGAAATTCGCAACCTGGCGGTCTGAAGACGAGCACGCTACCGAGCACCCTACCTCTCGGTCACGGAAGTTCCCCACAATATTTAATACTGTAGATCTGGTAATATTCGCGTGGTTTTTATTCTTGCGAATTTCGCGAGGAGGACAAATTAGCAAATTCACGAATCCCGCAAATATTATTACTATTATAATAGAGCTACTGAAGAAAAGTGGAAATTCGCGAATATTAAACTTCTTAAAAAGTCTCAAAATCAGGAATTCGCGAATATTACCAGATCTACAGTATTTATGAGTGAGCGGGAAAGAAACCTTTTGTTTTTCTGAAACTTGAAGGCCAGAATGGGGTTCGAACCCAAAATCTCCGACTTTTTAATTTGGCAGCTTTAACCACTGAACCAGAATTTAGCATGGCTACTGTTTGGCAGTTGCGGCATTTTGCCTGGGTTATCAACTAACCCCGATTTGTTAGATACAGTAAATTATCGATTTGACTGCGACCAAAAAACACATATTTTAAAAAATTGTAATTTGATACCTTGTGATGAGCAGTGTGATGCATTTATGACTTGCATTCTTCCGTTGATCAACCTAATATGGCTCAAATATCAACTGCAAAACACGAGAGGGCCGTTTTGCCAACTGATTCCAATTTGGATATATTACAGTCCCATTAAATTATATAAGCTTTAGACCAAAGAACCAGTTTTTCCGTCTATCGGAAGAATATAAATAAAATGTTTAAGCTTTGGGACCCAGCTATTTTTTTGGACTTGAGGCAACACCGTTTTACATGATTATAATGGTTATATATCCCACCATTCGTTCAATCTCATTCCCATTTAGTTTATAGTTATTCACCATGTGGCGTTTATCCTAACTGACTCTGTGTGCCGCGCGCGTCTTCATGGGTATAACCTTATGTAAATGGCCACAGCGAACTATTACTTTAAAAACAGATACATTTGTGAATATGCTCCAGACATTTCCTTGAACATAATATCCAACATCATCGCATGGAAACATCAGGGCCGTCTGTAACCCCGCTGGATATCTCCAAAATGTCTTGTTTTTTTTCTCAATTTTGCAGGGGGACATGTCCCAGACCCCCCTATTACGGGATGTTCGTAACCCCCCTTTGTCTTAGTCTGGATACGGCCCTTTACTCCCTCAGAAGTCATATTAATTCAGATCATTCGTGCATAAAATACGATCCCCGGGCAGCAAGTGGAATACATTACCCTCAATATTTTCTGTGAGCAGGTTGTTTGCCCTTGAAAGAGTGTTCCTAGAAGATTTATTATACATGGTTCCCCTCGGCTAGATCAGAAAAGAAACCCTGTCCGGGTGATATCCCAGTAGACACGAGACGTTCACCTGATGTCGCCTAATGTTGGCCCGACGTTGCAGTTTTTGACCAACATCAGACCAGCATCGCGTCAACGTCTCGTATCTGATGTGATTATTAGGCCAGCCACGATAGCTCATTCAGTTCGGCTGGAGCTGAAGAGTCAGAGGTAATAGGCTCTAACCCTGGCTGACCTGTCTTTTGTCTGAGATAATTTGGTAGTATTATGAAAGAGCAGAAACGATTCATTGGAAAGGGAACAGGTGATCCCAGATTTGAATGTATTTTGTTCCTTCACTATTACGCTCTGTGGCACTATAGTCCTGCACTTTCTATGATCTTTGTAAAGTAAGCAGCTAGTGTTGTAGGGCTTTCCACGGCAATATGACCATCGAGAGAACCATCTGTTGTGCTCAGCCCTCAGCAAGGATATGAGGACACATGGTGAATTTTCAAATAGGCCTACGTCACTGTCTACAATGTAATAACGCTTAATAATCGACATTAAGCGCCAGAGTTCGAGGTTCGGTTCCCGGTCTCGGCGGTTTGAAAGAAACAAAAAATGTTCCTTCCCCATCCACGTGTGAAAGGCAGTACTGTGGGGAGTCTCCGTGACCGAGAGGTAGCGTGCTCGGCCTCAGACCGCCAGGGCTCGAATATCGAATCCTGTGTCTGGAGGACAGTGTCATCTCAATCATCTCACCATCTATCTTCAGGAGGTTCTCCTGGCCCAGTTTAGCCTATATGTGCACAAAGGTGGCCTAAAGCCCGATTCATTCCATTTAATAATCGACAGTTATACGAAATTGATTTATTCAATGTGAAACGGCAAAATATTTAAATTCTAAGAACACAAAACATTTGTATAACATTTGTATAATGTTGGACCAACTTCGAAGACGTTGGGCAGACGTCGAACAAATGTTATACAAATGTGTTGTGTTTGCTGGGATTTATGTCTACTGGCTTTTGTCTGTCACAGTAATATGATAATGGCATAGAATGAGATATAATAGTTCACCCACGTATATTTTCGCTAACATAGGCAATATTTGACATTTAGGGTAATCTTATTATGAGAATATAATATATAACTCTCTGTGTTAGAAGAAATATGGCCTATGTTATTATACTAGTTATCACTAGGCGACAGTAAAGTTTTTAACGATTACCAATAACTCGAATAAATTAAAAGAAAGCCAAATATCAAAATGATGATAGAAAAGCAAATTTTATAGTATGTTCAAAGTGATGATAACAGTGATAATAACAGACTGTGCATTTAAGTCAAAGGATTTTTTATCTGCATATAATGTCTGCTTGTTATAAATGGACTGCTAATCAGGGTAATGATTGAATATTGAAGCTATTGAAAGCCATTACGACAAATTGCACTTTTTCTTAACCCTTATAACACTGATGTGGACTACAGTAGACATTCTGTGTTTTGCTATCACCTGTATAAATAGTTGTTGAAAGTAAAGTATGCTTTAAATCTTGAAACTCTGATATATGTTGGGATATGAATTTCACAAATAGCACAAATTTTCAGTCACTTGAAGTTGTGGATCGCGGTAGCGAGACACAACTTCAAGTGGCTGAAAATTTAGATTGAATAGCTCAGTGTTCTAGGGGTTAATATGAGCATACCGTTTTCATGATATGGCCATATGTTCGTGATGGGAAGTGTTAGGGAAATATTTAGAGGGGAGAAGATGTGGTTTGCTGGAATATGATCATCATCCGATTATAAACGATTTGGCCATAAACACATGGTATAGGAATCATTATTTACGTAGGGATATGAGATTGTGTTAGATACACAATCATAGGTTCTGGCGCCGAACGCCCGGGCCAGTGAAGCCACGTACCCAGGCAAATGGCATGTCCTTGTTTTAGCTCTGTTATATATTTTTGAGTGTTTGAATGAGTGAAGGCAGCATTCCGATAGATAACAATTTTTAGAAACATCCGTTGGCAACGTAATCAGGTTTCGAAAAAGAACGAATTATGACAAAATGTCAGTCATTACATTTTCTTCTTTTAGATCCACCCGTTTTTCATTGCCATGTCTAGCAGTCGCCTTATTTGACAGGAAAGTTGTAATGAGTCAAAGATTTGATTATTTCCTTACAAAAATAGTTTTTTATTTACTAGCCGTAATCTATGACAACAGTTCCTAACTCGTATTAGGATAAGTATGCAAAGTCTCAGATGTATCACATCGTCAACGACAATGAAGTTTAACTACAATGTCATCGGCAAAGCGCCGTTTAATGGCGCTCTCCCAACAAGTCTCACTTTTCCGAGCACGAAGGTTCAAAACACCCAAATTCGGCCAATTGACATATTTTACATCTTTGCGGGACATCGTGAAAATCGTCAAAATACACAGGTTATGTTCATGGGATGTTCGTGGCTGGTGTAGTGACAAAAAACAAAGGGATTTTCCTCGTTTTGGATCCTTTCAAAAAAAAAAAAATCAACATCGGACCTTTCATCTAGACCCCCAGCGGCTTCGTCAAATTATTATGATAAAGATATGGTTGTTATTAATTGTATGAACATTCCGAAATACACACTTAACGGGTACATATCTCTTTTAAATGGAGGGATGAGAAAAATAATATATAGTTACGATGATATAAGCCCAAATAACACAAATTTAAACTTGTCAACTTTTTAAGTTCGGGGGAAGTTGTACCTGTCACTTTAATATAGCGTGGTTAAATAAATATTTGGTTTAAAGTTGTGTTTTCTGGGTTTTATAATAATAGCAATACTGGGATAGTTAATATATCTCACCAGACACTACAGCAGCACAGTCTGATTGTAGTGAATGAAGTGTTTTTTACAAAGTCGGGTCTCAATGTCCACGCTGGATAAGAAACTTCTCGTCTGGCGTATATTATAAAATCCAAAGCCACAAAAAGATACCTTTGACCCTTTAAGCCATCACGACGCATTAAAGCATCATTTCACATCCCTGAAAACAGACTTAATTTCCCTATAACTAAGAGTTTGAGAACGAAAATTTCCATAAAACTGGTTTACCAATACATGGCCAATTTTCTTTAATTTTTAAACCACATCAAATCATATTCATCAACTACAAGTCGAGAATTGCGACAACAATTCGCGGCTTGTAGTGGATGAAGATGACAATTGTAAATTCATGCTTGAAATGGTTAAAATCAAAACAGCTAACGTTTTGATATTGATGCATTTTTGATGAATAGTAACGGCGGATGAAGGCTGCCTTCTCAATGATAAATGAACATTTGTCATCATTCTGATATCAGAATACCATTATATTCTTCTCTCTAGATCGTTTTCATGATGGCATAATGATAGGCGTGTGTCGGGTAAAGGAGATGTGAGATATTCAGGGGGGGAGGGGGGGGGGGATTGATAACGACAACAAATGAACCAATAGGGTAACAATATGCCTACAATATCAGCAAACACAAAACATTTGTATAACATTTATATAATGTTGGATCAACGTCAAAGACGTTGGGCCGACGCTATATAAGTGATGTACAACTGTTTTGATTTTGCTGGGATATCACTGTTTTAATTTCGCCAAGCAATTTATGACTAATATATTGTCGCACACAATATGTTCGTTCCTCTGGAGGCGTGTTGGTATTTGACATGTTTGACTGGAAAAGACCATGGCTCACCAATTTTATCACTTCCTTCTAGCCGTAATCCATGACAACAATTCCTTAACTCGTATTAGGAGAATAGTCTGGTGCGGTATGTCATCTTGGCCATTTGTGTTGCCCAAGTTGATTTTATTGTTTTTTTTATGGCTTCCTTATGGATCAAATAAGCTAAAAATATTGGGGTTTAATTTTCCCCGCCCCTCAACCACGTTTTATGGCACATTCAAAATGACCATAACCTAGGCTCTAGCTTATCTGGAGTCACGATTTTGATGTCTATACCCATGTTTTCGGGTATGAGGAATCCAATGGTGCCCATATAAAATTTGTATATCTTGTAGATATTTCGATATTTAAGATAAAACACATTTTTCATGCGTTTTCAGTCATTATTGGTCGCAACTATGAAAAAACACAAATTTTCAAACAATTTTTTTGTTAGCGTTATTTTGTCAGTATTAATAAAAACAGCACATTGCTGATGGTTTCTGAATGGTAGATATCTCGTTGATGGACCCTAAATATTCCACCAAGAAGGCGTAAAAGTGATAGCGTAGAAACCAATGTTTCAGCAATATTTCATGTTCAGTCAAACAATAGATCAGGATCAATCGTCATGATCATGGCGCGTGATTGTGGTCCATCCCATCAGCAAAATTAGTGAATTTTCAGATTTGTTTCTTTAAAAGTCTTAAATGACGCACACGAAAAAAAATTTGGGGATTTTAATTCATCACAGTCCATGGGATAGTCCCGTGTAAATCCCAGTCATAATTGGAGATATTTCCCAAGATGCCGGGCTTCCTCCGAGATCAACAATTTAATGAAACAATTAATACAAATACTGACAGTTGAATCCCGGCGTCAAGGCATTATTCAAATAAGATGTAAAGTGAGTATTACAAATAAAATATATATCCGTAATCCAACAAGGTCCCTGTTGGATTACGGATACAGATTACGCGATACTGAGTCATTGTGCACCCGGGCATCCTTGTTACAAGGATCCCCGGGTGCGCAATGACTTCTGTATCGCGTATACCTTCAGACTATTTTATTGCGGAATATATTGGAAAGGGACGGGGTCATTACAACAGCTGACATTTAAGCAGATTACAGCAAGCATTCAATGACTGGGTTCATTGAAAAGTTAATGAGGTTTAGGTTCAAATATAGTGATTTTTCTTTATACATTCACATAGTGACATTATTTTTTTAAATTTCAAAATACCTGGTTTTATTGTCATATTCTCTACTCTTGGCAGGAAACGTAACAAAAATATGTTTTTTCATTAATTTCAAGATACCTAAGATACATCCACATTTTTTATGGGCACCATTGGATTGCTCATACCCAAATACCTGGGTATATACATCAAAATCGTGACTCTAGCTATGCTATAGCCCAAATTATGGCCAAATATGTGATTTCGATGACGGCCATTTTGAATGCGTCATAAAACGAGGTTGAGGGGGGGGGGCAATTGTACCCCAAAATTTCTGGCTTATTTGATCTATAAGAAAGTAAAAAAAAAACATAAAATCAATTCGACATATTTCTGACATAGGGCCTACCGCACCAGACCATATCAGGTTGTAATATAATTGCCTTCAGTTCTAGCTTTGCAGAACAGATTAGCGCCCAGGTGAAGGAACACCATTTTGATGGCTGAAATGTCAGTTTGTTTGGAAGCTATTCCCACAAAAATGCTTTGCACAGCACGCGAGATGTCACTGACAGGAACGAAGCCCCGGATTTAGCTTGAATGGAAAAACACGGTGGGGTTTCAAAGTCCTTCAAATTGCCATCTCTAGTGATTGGCGTATATTTTTGTGGGGGTGAGGCATAGCTGACTAATTCTATTGCTCAGAAAGAAATGTACTATTGAAACATTCGAAACCTAACATCACATATATACATATAAATCCCTTGTTCGGAAAACATTGCTGCCAATTGCTGAAATTGTTTGTTCCACGTACAGAGGGTCGCACAATATCACAACCACAGAAATATATATTTCTATGATCACAACAAGCGAATATTTACTGCCGACATCTGCGTTTAAAGAATGCGACAAGAGCCAAATAATTATTCAACGTGATGTTGTGTGATTAGCGATTAATTAAAATATATTCCAAATGCAATCGCAAACCACATAATTTGGTCAATTTGGTGATTTTTAAATATCGTTATAGCACATAGTAAATTAAAATTCCAAGCCCTATAAGCAAACACAATACCCTTTCCAATATTTCATTTGTAATAATTATTCCAATTGAAATAATTTGGTCAATTTGCAGATTTCTACATATCGTTATATGAATTATACACTCCTTCAGCAGTGTCATCTGTCCATGCTTGAGCTTTGTGAGAGGGCTGTCATTCAGTCTATAGGAATTATAATACATTAAAAGTCCAAGTCTTGTCATCGGCATAACTTCTCAGCAAACACAATACCTTTTCCAATATTGGTTTATTGTTGGTTCACCCTTACGACGCTGTCGCAACATCGAACCAGCATTGGCTTAACGTCTCGTGTTTGCTGTGCCACCGCCTGGATTTGCAGCCTCATACATGACCGAGGTGTCAGATATGCTGTCAATTAGTTATTGTATAATTGATTTCTTGTGTGACAGTAGCCTTTTATTTATTCATACAGTGGTTTTTAACTAGACTTCGTAAAGTGACAGACGTGATCCTTTCATTTGTGAGTGACCATATGTAAAACAAGGGTGTGTATGCCCTTTGATTCTTAATGGAGTCATCATGATGCTTGCTATGTCAATGTATTTGTATTATTTTCCTAGTGTCAAACAAACCTCAATAGTCCAGTAAAATTGAACTTTGACCTATAACAAATTGCAACAGAAACTATTTTGATGGCATGTGACTCTACATGGGTATCTACATAACATATAAAAAGCCTACAAGTATATAATTGTGGTGAACATATTTTTAAAAGCCTTTTTTTATTTTTTTATTTTCTAATTACCATTAGAATTGACTATGAATGACCAAAATATAAAACACAAAGCAGTTCGGAATCAGCAAAAGAAAAACATATCAAAATTTCTCTAAAATCCAATTGGTACAATGCCTCTTTTTGGTGTGTGTTTGACCGGAGAATAATTTTCTGGTAATATTATGGCGATTTAAGATAATTTCCAAGGTCAAAAGATCAATTTCAAGATAACAAATGTGAAAAATTGAATTTTAACAAACAAAATTAAAAACAAGTATAGCACATATTTGTGATTTAATTTTACCTAGAGAATCCATTTCTGATATTAGTTTGGTGATTCAAGGTCATATGTTAGGTCAAAAGGTCAATTTTAATGGTAAAAATAAAAAATATGATGTTTAACAAATACAAACGAGAACATATATAATACCTCGTGTGTGTGTGTTTTTATATGATAATCCATTTCTGGCAACATTTTTATTATTCAAGGTCATATTCATGGTCGAAATGTCAATTTCAAGGTAAAGTCAGCGATTTTTAGCAAAAACAAATTGAAAGTCGAATAGCTCTTGTTGGTGTGACTTTAACTGGATTTTACCAAATATAAAACTATCATTTTTACTTATACAAATAGGAAATAATTTAAATGGAGAATGCATTCGAGATGATAATTACAAGTACCTCCCATAAACAAATTGACAATGCTTGGAGTTCCTCTTCTCAGCCAGTATCTAGTGCATTGAAATTTGACAATGTGGGGCCTAATAATCATTATCTAGTCAGAGAAAGTGATGCCCTCAGGTAAATATTTTATTTACTCCAGGAGGTAAATTTAATAAAATAATCCTCAAAGCACGGTTCACAGTAAAAGCTGCATTATGTCATTATAAAGACATGTAGCATGTTGTGCAAGACTACAGGGAATACGACTTGTTTGGTGAGACTTTTTATCAAGTGACAGGTAATTCTATAATCTGGAATAAGGCAAGAAACACGAAAGATTGATGAAAAACAGCTTAATTGCTTACATTTGGAAGACATTTCCTGAATTTCCCCTTTAATGTATCGATATAGAAATGTGTGCCGGTCGAAGAATGACATCTCAGCTATAAGAAAAAAATATGACCCTAAAACCGGCACACTGTCTTATGCTTCGAAAATGGTTTTAAACGTAGCACTGTTCAACTAATATTTACATCACCAGATAAATACGACATGAACTTGAGCAGGCCTGCAAAAACAATTATACTCCTTCCATTCACCAGGGGGGGGGGGGGGGGGGGGGTAGGGCTCTAATTTTGAGTCTTAATTTATTTACTTGATGACGTAACTTTCTGATATTACACATTTTCAATAGTCTTGTCCATTAAAATGTTTTTGTCAACTGTCGGCCCATTCTCCACACATAGATGTCGCTCAGGTCAACCCCGCTCTCTCTCTGTAACCACACGCCATGTTTGGACAAAAACTGCTCATTTTGAGCAGTTTTGTTGATATAACAACTGTAGGCTTATAAACACGCTTAAGTGTCCTGAATATATATGTCAAATATAAAACACCACTACTCCGCCACATATGATTTTCTATTCACATAGAAATAGAAAATATTCAATGGATTACTTTTTCTGCCTACGCGCTGCTGTGAGAAGGTCCATGTTTACGTTTTTCTGACAGAATTTACAATCGGCTTCAAAACACTGGCAGATATGAATTACTGAAAGACATGCGAATTGTGCTGGTTCAATTTATCCACTACTAAACAGAATAAATAGCCCTTACCTGTAGCAAACTCTAAGATCAAATTAAATATTGAAAAAAGGATAAGTAATGAGTCGAAGTGAGTACCAAAATAGTTCCGTGGTTATAGGAATGGTTATAAAATCACGTGGTAACGCTCACTAACGGCTGATAAATCTGTTCAATCGCCATGCGTGCAAACGGCGGAATGAGCGTGTGGTATCAGAGATATAGTCTCTGAGGTCAGAATGCTGTCGGCCTGATGACTTTTACCAAATAGCTAGCCCTGGATAAAGTTGCCCGGGCCTTCCGGTATTGTCAATTGCTCACTGTCTCCCGGCAAGGAGCGAATGCATTTCTTTTCGGCAGTGATTAGCTCAGCTGTCAAATTGCGAATATTTTATGCGATTCGCTACACAAATAAGTGTTTAGCGAATGTTTTTTGCGAATCTATATTCCCGTCATCTTTGACGATAACTACACACGCTGTTACAAACTACGAGGGCTGACTGATCAGTCAAACGACGCTACGGCGACACTACGGTGCCATCAAAAGCCAAACAGTGGCAACTGCTTACTGAATGTAGGCTATGCTTACTGCTGTTTGCCAAAATTTGATAGCAGTTTGACCTGAGTTTCTGCTCGGGAGTCTGGATTGAAAAGAAATGATTAACTGCTTTTACATGTTTTACAGCGACTGCAGTAGTTTAGCCAATGTTGTTTTAAAGCTGGATCAGCGTAACAGATGCAACAACCAACAGACAGTTTTCTGAATGCCGTGATCCCGGGCCGTTATGCTTCCGTAAAATCACTGATGGTGTCTCAAAAATCGCAGCTCAGTAGTACTGCGTTGTCCCGCGGCCGTGTGTGGCATGTCTTGCGCATGCGCTGTCATCAGCGCCGTCATCGCACGTGGTCAGTATGTAGCGGGACGCTGATTTATCAGCGTGTAGCTGGCTAACCCCACAAACACGAGACGTTGACGTAATGTTCATTTATTGTTGGCCCATTGTCTGCAACGCTGGCCCAACATTAAAGCGGGGCTCAACGTCCCGTGTTTGCAGGGATAAATAGGCATATGATATAGGCCTAGTGTGTCAGAATCTTCGCCGCTGCCCATTGGTTAGTCAATGAACATGATGAATGCTTATGATGCTTATTGGGATATGTACGTACATGTAGGGTGTAACATAGTCTATAATATTCCCAGTAAACTGTCACAGTGATGCAGATCTCGTGTAGGGCTATGATATGTTGGTTGAAGGCTGGACTGACGTCCCAGATGCCTGTAGGCCATATAACATTAAACAAACATATGCAGATGGCCTCAACCACAAGATCATGCTATTAGCAGTGATTAACAGATTAAACAGATCTTGTGGTGACTAGTGACATCTGAAATTTAAGATAAGGGTTATGCCTAATAGTCTAAAACAA
Source organism: Flabesymbios commensalis (assembly GCA_964017125.1). Lineage (NCBI taxonomy): Eukaryota > Metazoa > Annelida > Polychaeta > Terebellida > Flabelligeridae > Flabesymbios > Flabesymbios commensalis. The sequence goes on from OZ024912.1 coordinate 22,860,638, forward strand.
TGGCAAGGAATTAAATTTTGTGAATGAAAAAATGTAGGCAATAGAGTTAAATTATTTCCATTATTTATTACAAATTTAGGTGTTTGTCAGACCAGATAACTCTTAACCAGAAGAATTCTCTGGTCAGAAAAGACAAATTTTAGAGAACTGATCAAATTTTTCCTCTTTGTAGAAATCACTACATGGACAGATATTTGAACAGCCTTTTGAAAAAGAAGCATTGAGAGTAACTGATGATAGGCTCCTAAGTAGGCCCCTACTATTTCTTTGTCACACGCTGCTTATCCCTAAAAGTCAATAGTTCTACAATATATCTTTATCCCCAAACACATAGGGCCTAAATCATGTTGTTTACTGTTTATATCACATAAAATATGTAGCTGACACTGGCAGTCTAGTGCCGCCTGGAAAATATAAAAAAGATGTCATCATTTCAAATGGTCTCTAATTTCTTATAACCCAATATTTTGATCACTTATCATTTATTTGATTTTCCAAACAAATATATGCCCCCAATTAGCCCCGAATGTGTTTCCATACTTTGATATACTTACAGTGACACATAGAATAGACTACTAGACAAAATTAGTAGACCGACATGTTTTACTTTAAAAGTTTTTGTGGCATATAAGAAAAACATTAATGGGACTTACATTTGAATATACATGTAATTTATATAAAAACCTAGCATTCAACATGTGCCGGTATGCGCGCAATTGGCGACATTCCGCGACGATGAACTAACAGTAAATGTTCCTATAGAATACACACAATCATGCCATCTCCCATTTCGCTAATAACTGGATGACCATACATTGTATATACCTCGGTAACAGCATCATCGCATAACGCGATAACATATGGATATGAAAGGGTGCATCTGCCACTTTAAAAGTGACAGATAGGGCTCACACCCTTTCATTTCCAGGGGGACGATATATCGCGCGTATAGCGTGGTATAACAATGATAACAGGAGCATCATATTATACCGCAGTGTAACAGGATCATCATATCGTGTAATAGGCATATATATATTATAGCGCCGTCACAAAATCGTTTTAGTACTCGAAGTAGGTGATAAAAATATGCATACTATACTCAGATACTTGATTATGATCACAGTTGCACATAAGTGATCATATCAGGTACAATTTTTTTTTATCACTTCCTGCTAAAAATATTTACCTCTTCAGGTAATTCAATTTTTCCAATTCAAAGTAAACACTTTCTCGCATGAAATCGGCTCTCAGAGTAACATTTACATCCATATGGTCACTTTAAGTCTGTTTTCAATGCAATGTCATAAATATGTGATAAAAATAAGCATACTATACTTGATATGATCACAGTGGCACATAAGTGATCATATCACTTACAACTTTTTTTTATCACTTCTCACTACAAATATTTACCTCATCAGGTAATGCAATTTTTACTATTCAAAGTAAACACTTTCTCGCATGAAATCGGCTCTCAGAGTAACATTTACATCTATATGACTTTTTACTCTTCATCTGATTATTATGATCACAGTTGCACATAAGTGATCATATCAGGTACAATTTTTTTTTATCACTTCCCACTAAAAATAATTTTTACTATTATTTACTATTTTTTAGTAAACAGTTTCTTACGTGAAATCGGCTCTAAGAGTAAAATTGACATCACTATGGTCACTTTTAGTCTGTTGTTAATGCAATGTAATAACGTTTTGAAATATGTGATAAAATATGCATTCTATACTTGATTATGATCATAGTTGCACATGAGTGATCATATCAGGGACAACTTATGTATCACTTCATGCCCAAAATATTTACCTCGTCAGGTAATTCAGTTTTTACTATTTAAAGTAAACACTTTCTTGCGTGAAATCGGCTCTCATAGTAACATTTACATCCATATGGTCACTTTTAGTCTGTTCTCAATGCAATGTCATAAGGTTTTGAAATATGTGATAAAAATAAGCATACAATACTTTTTTTTATCACTTCCCACTAAAAATATTTACCTCGTCAGGTAATTCAATTTTTACTTTTCAAAGTAAACACTTTCTCGTATAAAATCGGCTCTAAGAGTACAATTGACATCTATATGGTCACTTTTAGTCTGTTGTCAATGTAATTACATAAGGTTTTGAAATAAGGGATACAAATATGCATACTATACTTGATTATGATCATAGTTGCATATAAGTGATCATATTAGGCAAAACTTTTGTTATCACTTCCTGCTAAAAATATTTACCTCGGCAGGTAATTCAATTTTTAGTATTCAAAGTAAACACTTTTTCGCATGAAATCGGCTCTAAGAGAAAAATTGACATCGATATGGGCACTTTTATCCTCTTATCAAAGCAATGTCATAAGGTTTTGGGATATGTGATAAAAATATGCATATTATACTTGATTATGATCATAGTTGCAACTAAGTGATCATATCAGGTAAAACTTTTTTTTATCACTTCCTGCTAAAAATATTTACCTCTTCAGGTAATTCAATTTTTACTATTGAAAGTAAACACTTTCTCGCATGAAATCGGCTCTAAGAGTAAAATTGACATCTATGTGGTCACTTTTAGTCTGTTTTCAATGCAATGTCAATAGGTTTTGAAATATGTGACGAAAATTATGCATACTATACTTGATTATAATCATAGTTGCAAATAAGTGATCATATCAGGTACAACTTTTTTATAACTTCCTGCTAAAAATATTTACTTCGTCGGGTAATTCAATTTTAAGTAGTCAAAGTAGGTGATACAAATATGCATACTATACTTGATTATGATCACAGTTGCACATACGTGATCATATCAGGTGCATTTTTTTTATCATTTTCTGCTAAAAATATTTACCACTTCAGGTAATTCAATTTTTACTATTCAAAGTAAACACTTTCTCGCACGAAATCGGCTCTCAGAGTAACATTTACATCTATATGATCATTTTTTACTCTTCTTATGATCATTATGATCACAGTTGCACATAAGTGATCATATCAGGTAAAAAAAATTATCTCTTCCCACTAAAAATAATTTTTACTACTATTTACTATTTTTTAGTAAACACTTTCTTACGTGAAATCGGCTCCAAGAGTAAAATTGACATCACTATGGTCACTTTTAGTCTGTTGTTAAGGCAATGTAATAACGTTTTGAAATATGTGATAAAATATGCATTCTATACTTGATTATGATCATAGTTGCACATGAGTGATCATATCACGGACAACTTTTGTATCACTTCCTGCCCAAAATATTTACCTCGTCAGGTAAGTCAGTTTTTACTAATAGAAGTAAACACTTTCTTGCGTGAAATCGGCTCTCATAGTAACATTTACATCCATATGGTCACTTTTAGTCTGTTTTCGATGCAATGTCATAAGGTTTTGAAATATGTGATAAAAATAAGCATACTATACTTGATATGATCACAGTGGCACATAAGTGATCATATCAGGTACAACTTTTTTTTTCACTTCCCACTAAAAATATTTACCTCATCAGATAATGCAATTTTTACTCTTCAAAGTAACTATTTTCTTTTATGAAATTGTTTCAAAGATTTAAATTGACATCCATATGGTAGCTTTCAGTCTGTTTTCAATGTACTGTCATACAGTTTTGAAATATGTGATACAATTATGCATACTATACTTGATTATGATCATAGATGCAAATAAGTGATGATATCATGTACAACTTTTTAAATAACTTCCTGCTAAAATATATTTACCTCGTCAGGTAATTCAATTTTAGTATTCGAAGTAAACACTGTCTCCTGATTTCGGCTTCAAGTGTAAAATTGACATATAATTCTGTATGGTCTTTTTGAGTCTGTTTTTAATGTAATGTCATAAGGTTCTGAAATATATTCAATAAAAATAAGCATACTATACTCAGATACTTGATTATGATCACAGTTTCACATAAGTGATCATATCAGGTACAACTTTTTTTATCACTTCCCACTAAAAACATTTACCTCGTCAGGTAATTCAATTTTTACTATTGAAAGTAAACACTTTCTCGCATGAAATCGGCTCTAAGAGTAAAATTGACATTTATGTGGTCACTTTTAGTCTGTTTTCAATGCAATGTCAAGGTTTTGAAATATGTGACGAAAATTATGCATACTATACTTGATTATGATCATAGTTGCAAATAAGTGATCATATCAGGTACAACTTTTTTTTTATAACTTCCTGCTAAAAATATTTACTTCGTCGGGTAATTTAATTTTTAGTATTCGAAGTAGGTGATACGAATATGCATACTATACTTGATTATGATCACAGTTGCACATACGTGATCATATCAGGCATATCAATTTTTTATCATTTCCTGTTAAAAATATTTACCTCTTCAGGTAATTCAATTTTTACTATTCAAAGTAAACACTTTCTCGCATGAAATCGGCTTTAAGAGTACATTTGACATCTATATGGTCACTTTTATCCTCTTCTCAATACACTGTCATGAGGTTTTGAAAATATTTGATAAAATATAAAACCTATACTTGGTTATGATTATAGTTGCACAATAAAGATATCATATCAGGTACAACTTTTCTTTATGAATTCCTACTACAAGTATTTACCTCGTCAGGTAATTAAAATGACATTTTACTATTCAAAGTAGTGAAGGTAAAACTGACATCTGTATGTTAACTTTTAGTCTGTTCTCAATGCGCTGTCATAAGGTTTTGAAATACGTGTATGTGATAAAAAATATGCACCCCAAAATTGGTTAGGATCATAGTTGTACATAGGTGATCATATCAGGTACCATTTTTTTACAACCTCATAGTATTTACTTCGTCAGGTAATTAAAGCGACTCAATCAGGCCAAAATCGTCAAAAAATCTGTTATTTTATTTTGACATCTTAATATGACCATATAATGTAAACATGTCCATAGACTAGAGCTGCAAAAGGTTTTTATTTTTTGTGCTGCGTATTTTCCAGTTAACATGGTTAAGCGAGATATAGAGACGAAATTACTGTATTTCTTATTTTGGACATGCATGTCCGAAATAAGAAATCAGGAATTTCGTCTCTATATCTAGCCTAACTGGGAAATTCTCAGCACAAAAATTTAAAAACTTTTTGCAGATCTAGTCTATGGACATGTTTACATCATTTGGTCATGATAAGAAGCCAAAATAAAATCACCGATTTTATTTTTTATGATTTTAGCCTGATTCAGTCGCTTTAAAAAGGCAGTTTTTTACTCTTCAAAGTAAACACTTTCTCCTATGAAATTGCTTGTTCAATTGTTCTATTGACATCCATATTGTAACTTGTCGTCAGCTCTAATTAGAAGGCAATGTATGGTTTTCAAATATGTGATAACATTATACAACTTACTTGGTTAGGATCATAGTTGTACATAAAGGATCATATCGGATCATATCAGGTGCGGCTTTTTTCATCACTTGCTACTAAAAACTTTTTACCTCGTCAGGTAATTAAAATGCCATTTTTACTATTCAATGTAAACATTTTCTAAACAGGCTAAAAGTTACAATATAGGTCTCAATGTTATCTTTAGAACCAATTTTATACCGGTAAGTGTTCACTTTGAAGGGTGAAAATGACATTTTATTTACCTGACAACTCAATACTTTTAATAACATGTGATAAAATAATTTATACCTGATATAATCACTTATGTGCAACTATTCTCATAATTAATTACAGGTTGCATATTAATATCATATTGATGATTGGCAAAACTTATGACCCTGCATTAAGAACATACTAAAAGTTACTATGTACCGTATTTTTTGGGTGTAAAATCCCCTACGTTTTACTCATTATAAGGCATGGTGCGGGCTATATAAGGAATGGGGGCTATACATTGTTGAAATCGAATTTTTTTTCGCATGGTTAAATTTCTAACTGCCGTACGTATATGTTAATATTGCTTTACGTCGCTTTCTGCACAATCATGGCAATATCGCGACAGAAGGAAGCCCGAAGCCGGGACTATTCCCTACTCTTATCGAATGGATTCAAGAGTGCACAGTACCATAGACAGCACTGCACACTCCAGGCCTTTAAACAGTTTGGAGCACTGTATATGCACAACCCCGATGACAAATATCCGACCCGGCCGGGATGCGAGCCCAGTACTTCTGAGTTTCAAGCCACAACCGAATCGAATGAGCCATACTGCCAAAGATACCCGTCTCTCAAATGCGATGGCTTGGGCCCTGGTGCAGTTGTTAAAGCTGCCTGCTTGAAAAGTCGGCCATCGCAGGTTCGAACCCCCCTCTGGCCAATAAGTTTAATTCAGCTCACCATCCTCAAGAGGTTCTCCTGGCCCGGTTTAGCTTATATTTGCACAAAGATGGCCTAAAACCCCATTCATTTTATTTCATTTTTTACTAAAATGCGATATTTGTATTTTATGGACGGGCCGCCACTCGGCCGTTAGCAGGCTATGTGAGCAGGTGAGAACACGCTGCATATAGCCACGTCATGCCTCCACTCTAACTGGTACCGCCACCCGTTTATCAGGTAATGCTTTATTGCAGATGTGACGTTTTAATGCCCATTAAAATATTACCCATTGCATTTTAATCAAGTATAGAATGCATATTTTATCACATATTTCAAAACGTTATTACATTGCATTAACAACAGACTAAAAGTGACCATAGTGATGTCAATTTTACTCTTAGAGCCGATTTCACGTAAGAAAGTGTTTACTAAAAAATAGTAAATAATAGTAAAAATTATTTTTAGTGGGAAGTGATATAAAAAAAATGTACCTGATATGATCACTTATGTGCAACTGTGATCATAAGAAGAGTAAAAAATGATCATATAGATGTAAATGTTACTCTGTAAATTGAATTACCTGACGAGGTAAATATTTTTAGCAGGAAGTGATAAAAAACGTTGTGCCTGATATGATCACTTATGTGCAACTATGATCATCATCATAATCAAGTATAGTATGCATATTTTTATCACTTATTTCAAAAAACTGTAATTACATTGACAACAGACTAAAAGTGACAATATAGATGTCAATTGTACTCTTAGAGCCGATTTCATGCAAGAAAGTGTTGACTTTTAATAGTATAAAATGAATTACCTGAAGAGGTAAATATTTTTGGTGGGAAGTGATAAAAAAAAGTTGTACCTGATATGATCACTTATGTGCAACTGTGATCATAATCATAGTTGCAAAAAAACTTTTCTTTCTTTGAAACCTTATTAGTGCCAGAGCAGGGAACGAAGCTGCGATCTCAGACTTTTCAGGCAGGAAGCTTTAACCACTACATCAGGACCCCGCCCTTGATACGTGTAGGTCAATACAAAGCATATTCCTATTATATTCTTCCTACCAGGCTGAAAAAGTCCAGAGCCTGTAATAATCAACCTCTCGAGTCATTCTAGTTTGCTCAAATCCATTGCATGTACCCAGTGGGATTCGGAAACCTATTTTCAAAATGGACGCCATAAAAACTAGAGGAATATCTTGAAATATATGAATTATAATATTTTACTTCAATAACGTAATAAACTTCCGATAATGTAATACTTCCCGATAATGTAATAAAATCAACCAATAATGTAATACTTCCCGATCATGTAATAAATTTACCCAATAATGTAATAAAAAAAAATTTCAAGTCATTCGTTCTTGCTAAAGTCCATAAAAACTAGAGGAATATCTTTAAATATATCAATTATAATTTTTGCTCCAATAATGTAATAAACTCCAGATAATGTAATACTCCCCGATAATGTAATAAAATCAACCAATAATGTAATACTTCCCGATTATGTAATAAATTTAACCAATAATGTAATACGGTTTTTTCAAGTCATTCGATCTTGCTAAAACCATTTAATATGCCCAGTGGGATTCGGATACCTATTTTCAATAGGCCGCCATATCATAAAAACTAGTGGATTAACGATACTAGAGGAATAGCGATACATAACGCAAAGTGCGTAAAAATTAAATAAGTTAACCTAGCGGGATACTTTAAAAAGGGACTCATAATTTGGGTATTTTTTGTGTATGAAGCTGTATCATCCTACATATGTTGAAAGCATTATTTTAAGATTTTTTTTTTGATATAAACATTCTTAAGAATACAGAATTAACCCGAACACACTATTTGTACACCTAAATGATAGTTTGATGTAAGCTCAGCATTGGGCCACATGTTGATGCCGTCGCACCAGCGCTGGGCAGACAATCCGTGCCGCAGGCAACTCCCCAAATCCCTCGTTTTCAGTCACCAGTTAAAGGCGGTGTCTTTTATGTGGTAAGGCGGGTTTATGAAACCTACTGGGTACATGAAATGGATTTCAGTAAAATTGGTTGTTTATCACATTATTGGTTACATTATCGGGAAGTATTACATTATTGGTTGATTTTATTACATTTTCGGGAAGTATTACTTTATCGGGAGTTTATTACATTATTGGAGCAAAGTATTATAATTGATGTATTTGAAGATATCCCTCTAGTTTTTATGGCGGCCTTTTGAAAATAGGTATCCGAATCCCACGTGGCATATTAAATGGACTTTAGCATTTAGTATTTTTTTTTTATTGTTTATTACATTATTGGTTAAATTTATTACATTATCGGGAAGTATTACATTATTGGTTGATTTTAATACATTATCGGGGAGTATTACAACAATGATCGGGAGTTTATCACATTATTGGAGCAAAATATTATAATTGATTTATTTCAAGATATTCCTTTACTTTTTATGGCGGCCATTTTGGAAATAGCAATCCGAATCTCATTGGGTACATGAAAAGGATTTGAGCAGAATAGAATGACTCAAGAGGTTGATTATTACAGGCTCTGGACTATATCAGCCTAATAATAATAATAATAATTGGTGTTTATTCAACTAAAAAGACATGGCAGCCAAAAGGCTGAAGAATTGTCATTTTACATCAAAAAATAAATACAATATATACATGATGCAATATTAAAAATGAATAAGTTAAATAAGTTAAATAAGTTAGATACGTTAAGTAAGTTAAAAGGTATTTTCCGGAAACACCTGATCTGCAGGCACAATGACTAGGTAAAATATATCAAACATCATTTAATAATTTAATAAAGAACACAATCGGGCTGGAGCTGATACGACCAGACTTGGTAGGCATGGTGGGAAATTTGTTCTTATTACGGAGGTTGTGGCGATGACATTTTCCCCTACGTGGTGGTAACCAGTTGCTAAAATCAGTGTTTTCGGCAAGCCCACTGGCAAAGTTCAAACATAGTTTTGTGCGTCTCTCAGACAGGGTTGGTAGTCCTGAGATATGTCTGGCTTCGCTGTAACTGGAGTCAGGTAATAACACTCTGAGGACCTGCCTCTGTACCTGCTCCAGGACATCAGACTGCTGGATGGTGAGTCCTGGGTGCCAAACCGGGGCAGCATACTCCAGCAAAGGTCACACAAAAGTACAGTAGCACCTCACCAAATCGGCTAACCGAACACCAGAGCGCTTAAGAATAGTGATAAAATATTTGCGTGTCTGAGATCGCAGCTTCTTCCCCTGCTCTGGCATCAATAAGGCTTCCAAGAAAGAAAAGTTTCTTCCTCACTCATCCATAAAGATTTAGTATTGTGGAGAGCTTCCGTGACGGAGAGGTAGCGTACTCGGCCTCAGACCACCAAGGATCGAATTCTGTGTCTGGTGGGCAGTGTCATTTCATTCATCTCAACATCCTCAGGAGGTTGGTCTAGCTCAGCCTATATGTGCACACAGGTCGTATACAACTTCATTCATTCATACAAGACAGTATTAATCTGAAAATAACACTGTCTGCATGCAACGTCTTGAAATAACTAAGATCAAATGATCGGATTGATTTTGACACTTTATTACATTATCGGGAAGTTTGTTTATTACATTATCAGCTAAAAGGTTATTACATTATCGGAGATGTTGTTTATTACATTATCGGTTAAATCTATTACATTATCCGGAAGTATTACATTATCGATTACCTCGGGGCTGCCAAATTTTTATTACATTATCGGGAGGTATTACATTATCGGGAGTTTATTACATTATTGGTTGTAACATATATACACCAACATTTTGACTCCACCTGTTATAAAACTGAAGTTATGGCCCAAAATCTGAATTCGTATATTTCGATGGCGGTCATTTTGTAAATGGCCGCAAACATTCAGTTCTTTTCAAAATTAAAGAAAATCTGTGAAGTCTGATCGAAATAGAAAGTTTGTGAAACACGAACGAAAAATATCAATTCTGTATAACTCGAGCAAAAATGAAAATCTCTAAAGTCCAACCGAAATAAAAAGTTTTTTTAAAACGCCCGAGCATTATATGTAAAGCCAGAGCAAAATAGACAATTTGTAAAGCACGACCAAAATACACAATTTTACCTAACTGAAAATTTGTGAAAAACGCCGATATAAAGAACAAAAGTGGAAAAGTCGGACTAAAATGGAATTTCTAAAAAGCCCGGCTAAAATAGAACGTAAAGTCAGACAAAAATCGAAAGTCCGTAAAATCAGAAGAAAGAGAGAATCTTTAAGGTTACACCAAAATAAAACAAGGAAATGTCTAATGTCCGACCAAAATAGAATGTGTAAAAAAACTGTTTGATAAATTATACATCATGGGAAGCTTTGGGAATAAACATATCAAACAATGAAGAAATACATATTTGTAAAACAGCTAACATATTGTAATAATATATTTGTAATTATTCTCTATGTGCTACGAACACAAGTTTACCGTATCTTGAATATATAGGTTGATGATAAATTGAGTACACTAATTAGGTTGATATATAGCCCTTCATTAAATATTATAATTAACCTTATAGACCCGCATTAGGTATAATAATTAAGATGATATCGTGAGCCCTATAATTAAATCAAGAAATTGCGTATTATAATCGACATGATAACGTCCATGAATCTCATGCAATGATAAATACTAGTAAACACTGATATTAGTCTGACAAAACGATGGTTAACATTCTATTGAAAAGAATTTTAATCATTTTCACTAGAATGATAACCATAGTTTTGTCAGAGTAATGTCAGTGTTTAAAGTGACAGGCCCAACTGCCACCGAACTTAAAAAGTTGACAAGTTTAAATTTGTGTTATTTAGGCTTATATCATCGTAAATCTATATTATCTTTCTCCACCCTCCATTAGAAAAAGATATGTACCCGATAAGTGTGTATTTCGGAATCGTCATGCAATTAATCACTGGGGGACAGAAGCGTGGATACAGACACATAGAATCCTCTAGAGAGGATGTACAGTCCGAGCATTGCTATGTATCCTAGAAAATGTGTCTGGATCCACGCTTCTGTCCTCCAGTGCAATTAATGACAGCCATCTCTTTATTATAATGGCTTTGACGAAACCGCTGGGAGTCTAGACGAAGAGTCCGATGTTGATTCGTTTTTTTCTTTGAAAGCATCCATTCCTTTTTGTCACTACACCAGCCAAGAACATTCCATGAATATAATCTGTGTATTTTGGCGATGTTCACAATGTCCTGCAAAGATGTAAAATATGTCAATTGGTCCATCCCTGTTCTGAAAAGTGAAACTCGTTGAGAAAGCGCCGTTAAACGGCGATTTCCCGATGACATTTTAGGTAAACTAGCAACGTATTTGACGATCTGAGACCTTACATACTTATCCTAAAACGAGTTGGGAACTTTTTGTCATAGATTACGGCCAGTAAATTATAATCTTTAGAAGAAAATAATCAAATCGTTGACTCGGTACAACACAACTTCCCTGTCAATCTTGGAAAACGGACAATATGGCATTGAAAAATGGGTGGACCTGAAAGACAAAAATGTAATGACCGACATTTGGTCATAATTCGTCTTTTTTGAAATCTGATTACGTTGCCAACGGATATTTCTAAAAGTTGTAATCTATCTGGACGTTGCCATCACTCATTTAAACACTCAAAAAGATATAACAGAGCTAAAACAAAAAAATGCCATTTGCCTGGGCACGGGCCTTTAATTGTGAAAAGTTGTAAATCTGCAAATGTCGGCTATCAAATTAAACAGCTGTGAGTGATTTTCACCAACATGAAGTTGTGGGTCGAGGTAGCGAAACACAACTTCAAGTGGGCGAAAATTGATAATATCGTTCGTTGTGTTATAACGTTAGCACTGCAGGGGTTGAAGCTATGACACAATAAATAATAATACTCTGCCCTGCAAAGCCAAAAGGCGGTATCTGCTTACTTTCCCAGTAAGTAGATACTGCCTTTTGGCCTTGCACGACAGAAGACTTGGTCACGTTAATGAAGGAAATCGCGTTCCTGATTGAAGGTAGTCGTGCACTGTGAACCATAATAAGGGGATAAGGTTATTATATGCCAATAAAGCATCGCCACAGATATAGTTGCCACTCGGTGTAGTTATTGGTTTTCATGTTATTGTAGACTCATTTGTGTCAATTCATAGTGACCCAATAAGGCCAAAATCATCATTTGTATTTTGGCTCATGTTGATAATTATGTCCATAATATGTAAACATGTCTATAGACTAGAATAGCGTAAGTTTTTTTGTTTATGGACATGTTCACGTACCCTTTCACGAATCTAGCGTGAAAATAGATATCATATAGATTCTTCTTTACTATAGTCTACTGTTACGTGTAAATGCTGTGTGATATATATGGGTTCATTCTTAATTGGATGCTGAATTATATGCATAGACGTACTCATATGAACCTTTATATTTTATGGTGAGGAGGCACCTTTTTCACTCTTTGCTCCTATACCTGGCGTTGTAGTTGGTATGCTAGATTCACCCTTTTCACCTTTTGCTCCTATACTTGGCGTTGTAGTTGGTATATCAGATACACCCTTTTCACCTTTTTCTCCTATACTTGGCGTTGTAGCTGGTATGTTAGATACACCTTTTTCACCCTTTGCTCTTATACTTGGCGTTGTAGTTGGTATACTAGATGCACCTTTTTCACTCTTTGCTCCTATACTTGGCGTACGCGTTGTAGTTGGTATGTTAGATGTACCTTTTTCACCTTTTGCTCCTATATTTGGCGTTGTAGTTGGTATGTTAGATGCACCCTTTTCACGTTTTACTCTTATACTTGGCGTTGTAGTTGGTATGTTAGATGCACCTTTTTCACCTTTTGCTCCTATACTTAGCGCTGTAGTTGGTATGTTAGACGTACCTTTTTCACCTTTTGCTCCTATATTTGGCGTTGTAGTTGGTATGTTAGATGCACCTTTTTCACCTTTTGCTCCTATATTTGGCGTTGTAGTTGGTATGTTGGATGCACCCTTTTCACCTTTTGCTCCTATACTTGGCGTTGTAGTTGGTATGTTAGATGTACCTTTTTCACCTTTTGCTCCTATACTTAGCGTTGTAGTTGGTATGTTAGACGTACCTTTTTCACCTTTTGCTCCTATATTTGGCGTTGTAGTTGGTATGTTAGATGCACCTTTTTCACCTTTTGCTCCTATATTTGGCGTTGTAGTTGGTATGTTAGGTGCACCTTTTTCACTTTTTGCTTCTATACTTGGTGTTGTAGTTGGTATGTTAGATGCACCCTTTTCACCTTTTGCTCCTATACCTGGCGTTGTAGTTGGTATGTTAGATGTACCTTTTTCGCCTTTTGCTCCTATACTTGGCGTTGTAGTTGGTATTTTAGATGCACCCTTTTCACCTTTTGCTCCTATATTTGGCGTTGTAGTTGGTATGTTAGATATACCTTTTTCACCTTTTGCTCCTATGCTTGGCGTTGTAGTTGGTATGTTAGATGCACCTTTTTCACCTTTTGCTCCTATATTTGGCGTTGTAGTTGGTATGTTAGATGCACCTTTTTCACCTTTTGCTCCTAAATTTGGCGTTGTAGTTGGTATGTTAGATGCACCTTTTTCGCCTTTTGCTCCTATATTTGGCGTTGTAGTTGGTATGTTAGATGCACCTTTTTCACCTTTGGCTCCTATACTTGGCGTTGTAGTTGGTATACTTGGCGTTTTATTGAGTGTACTAGATGTACCTTTATTTGGCGTTGTTTTATCATCATTGGATGGAGACTTGGTGGTCTTGTCCACAGGTTCTGTGCATGTTGTACTGGTGTACTCACACCTATTGAGTACATCGTCCCAGACCAGTCCTTCTACACACTGCATGTCATACTTCAGGCTGTGTACACAGGCAATAAACCCGCCACACGTGCTACAAGACTGATAGAGTCCCGTGGACCGCATCCTACAAGACCGAACACAGGACGCGCCGGTCGAAATCCTTTTCTTTTTCGCACCTGTAACAAAAAACAATGCAGCTTAGTTTAAACCGCGGTCCACTGTGCACTTATTTTAAAAAGATTAGTGTGAAATAAAATATTGATTTGTTTTTGTAATAATGTATAGGCCTACATTAAAGCGACTGGCCCAGACTAAAATCATCAAAAAATCGGTGATTTATTTTGGCTTCTTAATATGACCATATGATGTGAACATGTCCATAGACTAGAACTGCGAAAGTTTTTTTTATTTTTCTGCTGCGCATTCTCCAGTTAGACTAGATATAGAGACGAAATTCCCGTATTTCTTATTTTGACATGGTTGTCAATAATTAGAAATCAGGAATTTCGCCTCTATATCTAGCCTAACTGATGAATGCGCAGCACAAAAATTAAAAAACTTTTGCAGTTCTAGTCTATGGACATGTTTAAATCATATGGTCATAATAAGAAGCCAAAATAAAGTCACTGATTTTTTTATGATTTTAGCCTGGGCCAGTCCCTTTAATATGTGTATGTTCTGTGTTATACAATCACTGTTATTTTTTTCTTGTTTTTTATTCCTATGAGGCTTCAAGAATAAATACTTGAACTTGGTAATCCAAGTAATTTTCTAAAATAAATACCATCATATGCATTTGTGTGTGTAAAAACAGTTCTACAGATCTATATTCAGCGTGAGAGCTATACATTTTTTTATGTTTCAGCAGGTCATTTCGAAATTAAAAACATGCATTTAGGTATAGCATCACAAATCCTTAAGAGTTTGCTCCATTTTTATGTTACATTAACTTGTCTCTTACAATTTCGGATCCAATGAATATTTAGTTTATAATACAAATAATTGTTTTGAAATCTGCTCAATTTAGCGAATATTGAACATGCTAAGTAGGATCCGTGCCATCAATAGTTGATTTGATATCCCAAAAAACACAAAACATTTGTATAACATTTGTACAATGCTGGACCAACGTCGAAGACGTTGGTCCGACGTTGTAAAAATGTTATACAAATATTTTATGTTCACTAGGATGTCTCAGCTGAGTTCTGGATACGATGTAGCTCAGCAGCTATGCAAAATAATTATTTACCAAAAATAAATTCAAATCACTTAAGATTTACTGAAAACAAACTTGAATAATCCACCAATATAAGCATGATGATGAATATATCAGAAAAGAGTTTGAAATATCATGCTTTTGCATTTCATATTCAGGTAGGAATAGTATCTTCGATTCACATCTCAAAGGGAATAAAAATGAGACAATCCATGGATCTTATTTTGACATTTAGGATACAGACAGACAGACAGATATTTTATTGACAGAAAGAATGTCAGTCCAGACTTATTTGTCATAGAAATAAGAGATATATATGTACATGTATATAATAAGATTGTTAATTTGTTAAAATCATATGACAATATATTACATAGTATGACATACATAACTAAAATCATGTTAACTGACATTGCCATAAAAAACACTGAGCCCCCACCTCGTCTGATAACAAAGGCGACGAAAACGACCCTAACCGGCCCTTAGAAACCAAATAATAAGATCCGAGAGCAACAGCCGTCCTGATATGTGGTAATACCCAAGTCAGATCATGAAGGCATTAGAATATCGATAATATAGCGACAGGGGACTTGTGATTGTTCTAGATAAAAATGTAACGTTATAACAATAATAATGACACATAATCATGATAATAATTATTTATGCCAGTCACGCAAGACATGGCACTTATATAAAATATTTCAGCCCAAATATGAACTTACATTTATTATACTCAATATTTTCAACCCTTAAAGGGACCCCTTGGGATGAGACATTTTCAATTTTATCAATTTTGAAAATTTAACTTATGTGAAGCTATACAGCCTACTGATCTTAACTAAGAATACAAAAAAGTCAAAAAACTATTTAAAAGCACCGAAAAAGAGTGTATAGTTAAATTTCCAGGTCGTATATTGCCATGTAAACAAAACAAGTCAGCAATATACAGCACTTTAAACCACATATTCCCACGTCTTGGACGGGGAGATCAAAGCAATCGCCCCTAATTGGTGTCTGATTGGTGTCTTGTAGCCAGGACATGAGGTGATACACCTGCAACACTGATTATCTACCCAACGCTGGGCCGACGGCATCACCATGTGGCCCAATGCTGCAGGAACAGTTAACCGTCCTTTAGCAAGTGTTTAGGTGTACAAAAAGTTTGTTTGGGTTTTAAGCGGTTTCATAGAAATGTTGATAAAAAATATTTTTAAAAATCTAAAAATCCTGAAAAAAATAAAATCATGATCTTGGGGATACACTACTTCATTACAAAACTAAAAACGAAAATTGATGTTATCCCAAGGGGCTGCTTTAATTTGTTTAAAACAACCATAGATAAATTTTGCTAGTGACTTCACCACTGTTATGTCTCTAGATATAATTCGTAGAAACATATCATTTGTTGGTATCATATTGATAATTGCGGCTATAGAATCAAGATATATGAGCTCCACTGGGGATATAGCCGCTATAAAAGTTGTATTGATTGATTGATTGATTTTCTGTTGTTCTGAATATTAGTGATTAATAAATTTGTGTTCCGAAATATCAACTGGTTTTAGACTGTAGCCATCTTTTAACCTTCAATCAAATCAGTAATACAATTTAAAAATGACCAATATTTGGAATAGTTAAGTGGCATCTATGGAGCTGGATTTTGTGTGTTTCGTCATCCTTTGGCTACACAAGTGTATATTTTCATTTGCTGGTGCTACCACAATTCCCATCTCACAGTAACTGAAAAATCTCCAAATTTGTCTAATATCCATATGTAACGTATCAAATTGGTGTTCAAAACATTTTGATTTTGATGAGTTGTGACATTTTTCTTTAGTCTGTGGGCTATATTTCTAAAGGTGCCTAAAAATTGTGTGACTTTTATAAGAATTAGGTTTCTTAGTACTAAATTACAGCTTATCATCTCTAGATTATATCTAGACCGGGGTATCTTTTTTAAAGTTGTCAAAAAAAAAGGCAAAAAACGGGCCAAAGGTACGCCTACCCTAAATTTTAAGTAATCATAAGAGGCATAATTTGCATAAATTCAAGATGGCCGCCATATGATTTGCTAATTATCACATTATGTCTTGTAATTTTAGATCAAATAAAAATAGAAAAAATAATTAAGGTATCAAAATAATCATAAGTGAATCGGCCACACTAGGCAATCACGTATATAATGCTAACAAAGAACTCATTTGCATAAAGGCAAGATGGCCGCCATGAGCGGTTGCCAATCATCGTATTATGTATCGTAATTTTAGAACAAATGAAGTATGCATAATGTCTCAATTATAATCAGGATTCAAATTTCAGAACCGTATATGTACGGTACATAATAATAGCAAAAGTCTATTTTGCATCAGTTAAAGATGGTCGCCATCTTTTTGCCAATCATCAAATAATGCAATGATCACATTATGTATCGTAACTTTTTTGGGCAAAACATATATGACAGTTTACACATTACCACTTCTAGCTTTTAAGAGCTCCTGTTCTATGTTGTAGTGAAATATTGAGTACCAGACTATTCAGGTGTAGAGAGGTGGCCCTAAGTTTGTTACTAAGAATTTGAATCATCGCTACCCAATAAAACTTGTTGAACGCATATTTTTGGATTCTTGTTGTATCCAGAATATTAGAACTGAAGAAACATTCACAAAAAGAAAACTATAAAAACACACTAAGTTGTGATTTATTTTTTTAAGTTGCTCTTTTGATGACAAATGACAGATATTTGATTCATTATTATTTCGATTGAAAGGCACAATTTGGACAAAGTACCTGTTATTCTACATTTTTAATAAATATATACGACAGATAATTGGCTTTTAAGCCATTTTAAAGGTTAGAGGGTAAATAAGAAAACAGCCAAAAACATTCAATTACTTCAGTTTAGATAAGCTCAATTATTTGTGGGGGTGTCATTTTTCATCTACGATTCTTAATATCGCACACATCATAAAAGTGATGTATTGGTGATGTATTGGTTTGAAAGAAATGTAAGATCCCCCTGTGGTCAAAATCCATTAAATCTAGCAGCAAATTCCATAAACGTAAGCATTGTTTCGTACCTATCCAGTATAAACACGACATTGGAAGTGTCGAGGCTCCATATTGGGAAAGTAATTTCAGAATAGGACAATATAATGTCGGGATATGGCATATAATATCAGGGTATGACACTTTATCGTCATGGTATGGTAATAGAATGTCCAAATATGGCCTTTAGCATCACTTACAAAAATACATCTTAATTTTAGCAGAAGCCATTTTGATGATATGATATAACATTATAAGATGAGGATAATTACGACACACCCACAAAAAGATATTGCAATGCCACTTTGTAATTATATATCATATCTTCTAATCCTTAGTCATTTTAATAGCATGTCGTGATGCTAATTAATCATATCTCCGACACCAACCCCCTTCTCTCACTATGTAAGACATTGAACAATCATATACATAGTGTAATTATTATATCATATCTTGATATAATAATGCTATTATTTACATTATTACGCCACATCCTGACATTACAGTGTCATATGCTGGCATTCCTGTTCTAAAACTTCTGCATCCATGGGTTCAATATTCAATAACCCTAGAAATACCTTTTTACAATAGAGTTAGACACGGAACAAATTCATTTTCATTCTTGGCCCCAAAGATCTGGAACAATCTACCAAAGGAAATTCGTACACTATCTGATCTTCCCTCTTTCAGGAAAGCGATATCTACTGGTCTGTACACAACAATAGATTAGAACTTAACTTTTTTCAAAATGTTTGCTTTTTCATCAACACCTCCGTTTGTCCAGTCTCCAGCTCCCTGCAGTGTGCCTTCTGGTGTGTTTGTAATGTACATGCACATAATTCTAAGCTAAATTTATATAATAGTGTGTATTTTGATGTATCACCTTACAACTTTTCATATCTTTTACCTCCTATATTATATTTTAACTATTATATTGCTACTTAGTACGACAGCGTTTTTGTATAACCTTTATATAATTTTACCTAAGTTCCAGGTATCTGCAGAACCGAGTCAGCCAAACTGCCTGTTTTAGATATTATTGCTATGCCATGTTTTATATCACAAGTCGCTGAAATAGCTGTTGTTAGCTAATGTTTTACTGTATACACATGCGACTATAAATAAATCTTATCTTATCTTATCTTATATTTGTACTGGATAAGTGCGAAAAAATACTCACGTTTCCTGAATGTGCTAGTAATTATAAATCATGTTTTGGCCACAAGAGGATCTTCCTCTTGCATTTATACGCTAAATAATAGTAATCTACTCATGACCCAATTAATGAATGGCTTAGGCTGTTACATAAAGGGCTCAACTAAGCATTCTCGTCATTCAGTTGATATCTGGTAATTGTCAAAGGATATAGCGGCATCATGAATGTATGCAAAATAACAGTTTTTTTAATATCATACACATACACTGTACGCACTTTTTAGCTTCAAATAACAAAAAAATATTTATATTAATGACAAATAGATATCTCCCAAGTTGAATTATTTTTTAACTAAGCATCGAACACTAATTATTTCTTTAATTCCTGTGACGTTTCATTTGGTCTGCAACATGTTCCGAAACGTATATATATATTTATTTACGGCTGTAGCGGCACAAGGGTTAATAAAATCAATATAAACATAATGAGATAAGGCCTGACTGACCTGTGTAGTGTACCAGTAGAGCGACCATGATCAGGACGTAACAGTAGAGATTCATCATGAGGCTTGTAACAAATTGTAACAAATGTACGTGTATGAGGACTGTCTTATATTGAGATATCTGAGAGGAGTGACATAGTAGGCCTAGACGCTGCCAAGATTATGGGGAGGGGGGGGGGGGTGATTAGAAGGTCGTGTAATTAGCGTGATTCGCTTCTCCTTAATTTTAGCACTGCAGAATCTCGAAATAAAATTGAAATATATACAGGGAATCGTATCAAGTTTGAACGAAAAGAATATCTAATAACAATCAAAAGATAGTTTTGAACTCTTTAAATATGCCATCCGACATTATTATCGATGCCCATATTATGGGCATCGATAATAATGTCAGACAAATATGTTGTCTGCTGTATCTAGATGACATTATCATATTTACTACCATCGCGGACACATATTACAAGCCCTAACTTGAAAACAGAACATACCTGGTGTTTCAAATGGAAAATGAAATCGAATTATAATAAATATAATGTGATGCATTTTAGGACCAGCAGATTTCTGCCTTTAGAACTGCAAATACTTAGGCCCTGGTGCATTGGTTAAAGCTGCCTGCTTCGAAAGTCGGAGATCGCTGGTTCGAACCTCACTCTGGTCTCCAAGTTTGCAAGAAACAAAATGATTTTTCTCCGTTCACTCGTAAAGATTCACTATTGTGGGGCGCGCCCGTGACCGAGAGGTAGCGTACTCGGCCTCAGACTACCAGGGCTCAAATTTAGAATCCTGTGTCTGGAGGGCAGTGCCATCCCATTCATCTCACCATCTACAGGAGGTTCTCTTGGCCAAATTTAGCCTATATGTGCACAAAGATGGCCTATAACCCCATTCATTTCATTCCATTTACTTCGGTGTACTTCTTGATGAACATTTAAATTTTAATAAAGCGGTAGAAGAACTGTGTCATTGGGTTCAATCACATGCAAATTCAAACATTTACATTATAATCTACGTTATAAAGTGCTACACGAGATACAATAATTAGTCAAGTGAATTAGGCATATGTATTATGTTTAATAAATTAGATATGTCAAATCTGTCCTATAATCACGATGTGTGTAATAATAAATAAACACGACTTAAGTTTGAAAGATTATGAGTGGAAAAAGTCTTTATCTTCCTACCCTAAGCTACCTTATAAATTCGGAACAATGTTTACTGCTGAACCTTATTTCAACTAATTTACCTAAATCAAAAACATGTTTATTGGCGCAGTTACGTGCAGGGGTCTTACCTCTAGCGACAGAAACCGGTCGATATTATCGTAAACCTGTTGAATCCAGAGTATGTCTAGTCTGTAATTCGAACATTTTAAAGGATGGGCTCCATTTCATTTGTCATTCTTCCTGTTATGAACGTCACAGAAGTAAATTGCATATACTGGCTTATAATGTATAATTTCTAGGATTTAGAACATATCGATAAATTTTTTTTATTATGTCAAGTAAAAAAAACAAGCGTAGAGGGAAAGGTTAAATGCGCTGTTTCCTCATTGAGTTTGACATGCTTTGTCAGTGAAAGGACATTTTTTAGTTTATAATTATTAAAGATGTCAGTGCAGATGTCAGTATTTACAAACCTGTTATTATAATTAATTTCGTTTTCTCTTGACTGACTTACATGTATAAGTTTCATGGGCTGTGTACAATATATATAACATGACATATAATTATGACTGTGAAATGTGGATAAATGTACAATGTCAGTATGCATATAATAAACTAATCAATCGATTAAAATAATCATACCATTTTTAATTTTATTGTTAAATGTCTTTGACCTAGCAATGTGAACTATTCGAAGTTATTCTAAATATAACATACTTTTCTATAATAGCAAAGTATGTAATGATAAACATCCATATCAAGTGGGCTTTAAAAGTGGCATTCGAGCAACAGACAATATATTTTGTAGAGTTCCGCATTCCGACAGCCGAAAGTCATTTTGTAGACACTGACCTAAATAATATCCATCTAATGGCTCTTGTCACTGAGTCTAAATAAAAGTGACTATCAGCATCAAAAAATAACTGATGTTTTTTTTTATAAAATTACCATTGAATACTAAGACAATATTTACAGTGAGTTATGCAATGAGAAAATGATAGCAATGGTGCGAATACAATGACATAATGTCACAAAATCGCAGAATACAGGCACAATCATTGATCAGCTTAGAGGTAAAGTTATCCAAGTCTGTATTTTCTCAATTTCCTATAGAATAATTTGAAGTGAAAATCAAATAACAAGAACATATATCTAGTTTTTTATTTAATTTTGTTACGTCAATAATTAGAAGTATATACGAAGTTATACATCGGTGTTTACTATTCATTCACACTGGCAGGTATATAGTTTTTAATGTCGTAAACCCATTTCTGGCAATTTTTATTTAATTTTATTTTATAAATAAAAGTTTGCAATTTAGAAGTATCAAGGTTTATATAAAACTCACCATCTAGTATAAAAATTTTGTGTCTCATCATCTTACTCCAGTACAAATTTGGTAATGAATGGCATAGCATAGACTGATCAATATAAGGTGTGTTTTATTACATTTTAGCTGACTTTTTACGTATTCCTGAGAGGTAAACTGAATTTTATCACTGAAGAAAAATATCAATTGTGAAAAAAATATATGTTTCTTAATGAATCTCCAATTTTTTAAGGAATGGCTTAGATATTTTAGTATATTATTTCCTATAACTTTCCCAAAATGACATAAACAGCAAAAAATGTTGGACTTGGATCACTTTACCTCTGAGCCATTTCTATGTAGGCCTACAAAGCCCAAAGGCAGCAACTAAATTGGCCGCGCTCTGCAAGCAACACTTTTGTGTGCATAGATTCCGGTGACCCCACCTGGTGATCAAGTGGCAGATTACCTGTCTACATGAACATACATATACATACATAAACGGTTTTGAAATTTAAATCATGATTATTTTTACAGTATGCACATTTCTATTGACCTAAATATATCCATTTCATGTCCCTCGTTACTCAGAAGTTAAAAAAATGACGTCGGGAGTCAGAAGTCGGACGTTGGAATCGTAAGTTGGAAGAAGGAATATATGATATCAGGAAATGGCGACTGGCCACAAATATATCTGCAGAAACATGGGTCATATCAGTCTAATTAAAAGTGACTATCAGCATAAAACAATAAGTGATTTTTTTAATTACCTTTTAATACTAGTACAATATTTGCAGTGAGTTACGTAATTATACCGATGGCGCGGGTACAATGACATAATAGCGAGCGGACGCGCGAGCTGGGGCCCGAAGGGCCCAAGCTCGCGGGAGCGAGCTCTTACAGCAACGCGTGTGGTCAGTGACTAGCAAAATTAGATTTGATTTTTAACACTCACTGGCACAGTGTCAGGACTGATATTTAGTGGTCCAACATGCCTCTGATCATGTTCATGGGCGCTGACATCTTGTTTGTTTATTTTCTGTTCAGATGTCAAAGTTCAACCTCACTGGCATCATACTGAGACAGATATTCCTATCGTACTTTTCCCGTTTTATCGCTCAGTCTGATTGTGGTACCACCTAGCGAGTGGGTAGGACAGTTGATGTGTATCACTATAGCCGCATGAACATTTCCCCCTACCATTGCCTACGACTCATCAAATTGTGGGTTTCGGCAGATCAGTCTATATTTCGGCAATCGTATTTTCATAAGATTATTTTTTGTTCTTTTTAAACAATGACGATGTAGATAACGCTACATTTCTGTAAATAGTAGTGTGATCTAACTCTAAGCTAGCACATAAGTGGGCTGCCTGGGCCTTCCGACAATATATGGATCGCTCAA
The DNA here is from genome assembly GCA_964017125.1 of Flabesymbios commensalis. Taxonomy (NCBI): domain Eukaryota; kingdom Metazoa; phylum Annelida; class Polychaeta; order Terebellida; family Flabelligeridae; genus Flabesymbios; species Flabesymbios commensalis. Next base: position 22,884,566 of record OZ024912.1, read on the forward strand.
CACCCTGCGATAGGGCCCGCCATTTGTTAGGTAGTCTAGCCTACACGTTATCCTCACGTTACATTGCCTTATACTTATAGCCTATGTCATTACATGAGCCCCTACTTTAGTTCATAATAATTTCCGCTCGCTTTCTAGGCATGCCTATTCATATTATGACATGATCGCAGAACACGGGCAATATCATTGATCAGCTGTGCTCTACAAAGCCAAAAGGCAGCATCTAAATTCGCCTCGCTTTGATAGCAACACTTTTATGCGCATAGATTTCGGTAACCCCACCTGGTGATCAAGTGGCAGATTTTCTGTCTGCATGAACAATATGTGCCTATTTTTTGTATGTACCGTTTCAGGTATCTGTTTTCTCAGGGCTTTGTACTCAACACAGTCAATTTGAGATCGTTGTTCCCCACGAAAACATCGCTTACCCACAATTTCAATAAATATTCAATCTAGCTGTATTCATGCATTTATTCATACAAGCCACTAGACAGAATAAATTAAATCATTCGTTCATTGTATTTTTCTAACCACATTGCAGGATTTAACTAGTGCTGATCAATAGTCCCCAGCAGACACGAGACGTTGAAACAATGTTGGTTTGAGGTTGGCCCGCCGTCTGCGACGCTGGGCCAACCACAAACCAGCAATGCTTCAACGTATCGTGTCTAGCTCATTTGAAAAAAAAGAATTTACCGTTACCATGATTATAATACGTCAATAAAGTTAGTTACTTATTCCTTATTCCTTTTTCAATAAGAAATAAGTAACAGTTACTTATTTCCTTATTCGAACGAATAAGGAATAAGTAACCGTTACTTATTCCTTATTCGAACGAATAAGGAATAAGTAACAGCTACTTATTCCTTATTCGAACGAATAAGGAATAAGTAACTGTTACTTATTCCTTATTCGAACGAATAAGAAATAAGTAGCAGCTACTTATTCCTTATTGGACCGAATAAGGGATAAGTATCATAAACGTATTCTATATTGGAAAGAATAAGGAATAACTAACTGGTAACGTATTGCTTATTCGAATTTGGATAAGTAACACTAAAACAAAACAAAAATAAAAGAAGCAAATGTATGCTCACGCTCCACAAAATATGCTGATATACTACTAGTTCTCTGTGTAAAAAGAGTTAAATCAATAACCTGGCAATATTGACATGCACAAAGAGCTTTAAAGGTACAGTATATTCACGTGTTCAGACTTGAATAAGTAACTGGCTACTTATTCCTTATTCGCGTTTGAATAAGTAACTGGTACTAATACGGTGAAAACCACTTTAAAATACGAAAACACATCTAGATTACCCTAAAAGTCGGCAAAATACGTTCATATACTTGTAATTTTATGAGATAAAAGAGTAAACCACCAATCGGATCGCATAAAGAGTAGTACAAGTCGTGTTACTTATTCCTTATTCGCGTCTGAATAAGTAACTGGTACTAAATGCGGTAAAAACACTTAAAAATACCAAAATACAGCTAGAAAACATTAAAACTCGACAAAAGACGTTCATATACTTGTAATTTGGCGGGATAAATGAGTAAAACACCAATCTGATCGCACAAACAGTTGTACAAGTCTTATTCGGCTTTGAATAAGGAATAAGTAACTGGTTACTTATTCCTTATTCGCGTTTAAATAAGTAATTGGTACTAATACGGTGAAAACCATTTTAAAATACGAAAACACATCTAGAATACCCTAAAAGTCGGCAAAATACGTTTATAAACTTGTAATTTTATGAGATAAAAGAGTAGATCACCAATCGGATCTCATAAAGAGTAGTACAAGTCTTGTTACTAATTCGGTTTAGAATAAGGAATAAGTAACTGTTACTTATTCCTTATTCGCGTTTAAATAAGTAATTGGTACTAATACGGTGAAAACCATTTTAAAATACGAAAACACATCTAGAATACCCTAAAAGTCGGCAAAATACGTTTATATGCTTGTAATTTTAGGAGATAAGTGAGTAAAACACCAATCTGATCGCTCAAAGAGTACTACAAGTCTTGTTACTAATTCGGTTTTGAATAAAGAATAAGTCTCTGTCACTTATTCCTTATTCGCGTCTGAATAAGTAACTGGTACTATATGCGGTAAAACACTTAAAAATAACAAAATACAGCTAGAAAACATTAAAACTCGACAAAAGACGTTCATATACTTGTAATTTGGCGAGATAAATAAGTAAAACACCAATCTGATCGCACAAACAGTTGTACAAGTCTTGTTACTTTTTCGGCTTTGAATAAGGGATAAGTAACCGGTTACTTATTCCCTATTCGCGTTTGAATAAGTAATTGGTACTAATACGGTGAAAACCACTTTAAAATACGAAAACACATCTAGAATACTCTAAAAGTCGGCAAAATACGTTCATATATTTGTAATGTTATGAGAAAAAAAGAGTAAAACACCAATCGGATCGCAGAAAGAGTAGTACAAGTTTTGTTACTTATTCGGTTTTGAATAAGGAATAAGTAACTGTTACTTATTCCTTATTCGCGTCTGAATAAGTAACTGGTACTATATGCGGTGAAAAACACTTAAAAATACCAAAATACAGCTAGAAAACATTCAAACACGACAAAAGACGTTCATAAACTTGTAATTTGGCGAGATAAATGAGTAAAGCACAAATCTGATCGCACAAAATGTTGTACAAGTCTTGTTACTTTTTCGGCTTTGAATAAGGGATAAGTAACCGGTTACTTATTCCTTATTCGCGTTTGAATAAGTAACTGGTTCTTATACGGTGAAAACAACTTTAAAATACGAAAACACATCTAGAATACCCTAAAAGTCGGCAAAATACGTTCATATATTTGTAATGTTATGAGAAAAAAAGAGTAAAACACCAATCGGATCGCAGAAAGAGTAGTGCAAGTTTTGTTACTTATTCGGTTTTGAATAAGGAATAAATAACTGTTACTTATTCCTTATTCAAAACCGAATAAGTAACAAGACTTGTACAATTTTTGAGCGATCAGATTGGTGTTTTACTCATTTATCTCGCCAAATTACAAGTATATGAACGTCTTTTGTCGTGTTTGAATGTTTTCTAGCTGTATTTTGGTATTTTTAAGTGTTTTTACCGCATGTAGTACCCGTTACTTATTCAGACGCGAATAAGGAATAAGTAACAGTTACTTATTCCTTATTCAAAGCCGAATAAGTAACAAAACTTGTACTACTCTTTCTGCGATCCGATTGGTGTTTTACTCTTTTTTTTCTCATAACATTACAAGTATATAAACGTATTTTGCCGACTTTTAGGGTATTCTAGATGTGTTTTCGTATTTTAAAATGGTTTTCACCGTATTAGTACCAATTACTTATTCAAACGCGAATAAGGAATTAGTAACCAGTTACTTATTCCTTATTCAAAGCCGAATAAGTAACAATACTTGTACAACTGTTTGTGCGATCAGATTGGTGTTTTACTCATTTATCACGCCAAATTACAAGTATATGAACGTCTTTTGTCGAGTTTTAATGTTTTCTAGCTGTATTTTGGTATTTTTAAGTGTTTTTACCGCATATAGTACCAGTTACTTATTCAGACGCGAATAATGAATAAGTAACAGTTACTTATTCCTTATTCTAAACCGAATAAGTAACAAGACTTGTACTACTCTTTATGCGATCCGATTGGTGTTTTACTCTTTTATCTCATAAAATTACAAGTATATGAATGTATTTTGTCGAATTTTAGGGTATTCTAGATGTGTTTTCGTATTTTAAAGTGGTTTTCACCGTATTAGTACCAGTTACTTATTCAAACGCGAATGAGGAATAAGTAGCCAGTTACTTATTCCTTATTCAAGTCTGAACACGTGAATATACCTTTAAAGCTCTTTGTGCATGTCAATATTGCCAGGTTATTGATTTAACTCTTTTTTACACAGAGAACTAGTAGTATATCAGCATATTTTGTGGAGCGTGAGCATACATTTGCTTCTTTTATTTTTGTTTTGTTTTAGTGTTACTCATCCAAATTCGAATAAGCAATACGTTACCAGTTAGTTATTCCTTAATCTTTCCTATATAGAATACGTTTATGATACTTATTCCTTATTCGGTCCAATATGGAATAAGTAGCTGCTACTTATTTCTTATTCGTTCGAATAAGGAATAAGTAACGGTTACTTATTCCTTATTCGTTCGAATAAGGAATAAGTAACAGTTACTTATTCCCTATTCGTTCGAATAAGGAATAAGTAACGGTTACTTATTCCTTATTCGTTCTAATAAGGAATAAGTAACTGTTACTTATTCCTTATTGAATAAGGAATAAGGAATAAGGAATAAGTAACTAACTTTATTGACGTGATTATAATTTATCTTTTCATTACTTGCAGTAAATACCCCATTATAGTAGGCCTACTGGCCCAATCTACCGGGGTAGCGCCATATACCCCCTCCCCATTATTTCTGATATGATAGCAAGTCTCTGCGAAGCCTCCCTCTATTTGCTCTGCAAAGCCAATATGCTTCTACTTACTTCACATTTCTGAGCGAACTATAATTTCAAAGCTAAACAAGCTAGAATGTCATGTGATCTACAGTTTAAAGGTAATATTGTGTCGAATCAGGATAATGGTAATATCCCCATTATTTAAATCTGCGACTTACGACTCATGTTGCCAGATCGGGTCAGATTATATTACAAGGTGTTAACATAAGAGATCATAGTATTCAAGCAGTTATAAGTATATCTTAGATTCTAACAGATTCACATTAATATCTTCAATTGAATGATAGCCAACTGCAACATGCTCGTGAACGCTAATCTAGAACAATATTCTGCCTGTCAAACTTAAGTCGTGATTTTACATTGTCATACTGTTCTGTTTAACGTTTTTGTTTATTTTTTTGTATTTTGAGAAAAGCATAGATGCATTAGTGTAATACTATGTTGTAATCCTCGATAAATAAATATTCTTAAATCAAGGGATTTTCAAACGGCTATTATATAATTGTATGCTTGTGTATCACTGATACTACTATCTTCAGTTTGAACTGAAAGGGACATGCCCAGGTTTAAAATCATAAAAAAATCGGTGATTTTATTTTAGCTTAACAATATGACCATAATTATGATGTAAACACGTCCATAGACTAACTAGAACTGCAAAAGTTTTTTTAATTCTTGTGCTGCGTATTCACCAGTTAGGCTAGATATAGAGACGAAATTCTTGATTTCTAATTATTGACAACCATGTAAAAAATAAGAAATACGGGAATTTCGTCTCTATATCTCGTCTAACTGGTAAGTGCGCAGCACAAAAATAAAAATCTTTCTAGTCTATGGACATGTTTACATCATATGGTCATATTAACAAGCTGAAATAAAATCACCGATTTTTTGATGATTTTAGACCTGGGCATGTCCCTTGAACATGAGATAATCTACATTATTGTGGCTTTTTCTCTGCTAACAACAACAACAACAACAACATAATAATGATCAAATGATTGTAGGCGTGACAGTTGTAACCACCAGAAGGGATATTGAGTGATGGCTGTAATTAACCCTTTAACCGCTGGTGTCGCATATATTCGGATTTTCATTATTTATTATCACATTAAGTACCACCTTCTAAACATGTTGAAGATACAATGTGACACCAATCAGCAATATTTGAAAACAAATGACCTCCATTTTTGTCAAATCTTAATAATTTTCACTCACTTGAATTTGTGGATCGCGTTAGCGAGACACAACTTCAAGTGAGTTAAAATTCAGATTGAATAATTTGGCGGTTAAAGGGTTAAAGCGCTGATATATTTTTGCAAAAACCATGGATACCAAAGGGTTTTTTCAATTTGAAATCATCATAAATGTATAAGTTAGCTCTTTCTGTTTCATTTGAATACCTATGTTATGGGTCTACGACCATTATAAATATTTCAGTTTTTATAGTGTGGTGATCGACTTTAGATGTCAGAATCTGACGTCTACAGACGTCAGATTCTGACGTCTAATGTAGTTCTCTAGCTGTAAGGGTTATTACATTAGCCAATGTTTTACCTTGGTGGCACGTGTCATGTCCGTTGTAAAAAGTGCCCGAATATGAGCATCTTAACTCTTCTTTGTCCGCAAAAATGTATTCCTCGAATCCAAGTTTAGTTAAAAAAAAATCATGACGTAGGCCTAATATTTCAATTAGAACCCTCATAAGCAACAATTAGACAGCCCAATAAAACTTGGCACTTAACTGTAAAAGCCTACCCCTCAGGGCTTTAATGTTCATAGCTGTAAGATTACATCAAGGTCATTTCAAGTTCATTAGAAGGTCGAATACGCTGATTGTTTTATTGCATAAAAAATCGCATTATTGCGAGCTTGGGCAAAGAAAGGTTTTGGAAAACTACCACCAGTAACTTAAATATATTATATGGACATGTTCAATTGGTGTCTATAAGGCATACTCTTAAACCAAAACTGCCTTTATAAATCCCATGCAAAAATGAATATATTAAGCTAAATTAGTAATTGTTTTAAATTGCTCTCCATGGGCACTACCTATCTTAATATGAGCATGTATACTATATATGAGGACTATTCATCCATAATATAACCATATGAGAACAATCTTTGATTTTTTTATGAAGAAAACGTTTTATTGCGAAACAAGGCATTGGTGAGCATACGTAGGCATATCACGTCAATTCAAATCCTAAACATCTAAATTTGTATAAACAAGCAGCCTAAAATTCTGCAAATTAAAATATCAGAATGGGTGTTTCTAATATGAGCACCATCAGAACGGGTCCCCTAATATGAGCACTATCAGAACGGGTCCCCTGATATAAGCTCAATCAGAATGGGTCCCCTAATATGAGCACCATCAGAACGGGCTCCTTAATATGAGCACCATCAGAACGGGTCCCCTAATATAAGCACCATCAGAACGGGTCCCCTAATATGAGCACCATCAGAACGGGTCCCCTAATATGAGCACCATCAGAACAGGCTCCCTAATATGAGCACCATCAGAACGGGTCCCGTAATATGAGCACCATCAGAACGGGTCCCCTAATATGAGCACCATCAGAACGGGTCCCCTAATATGAGCACTATCAGAATGGGTCCCCTAATATGAGCACCCTCAGAACGGGTCCCCTAATATGAGCACCATCAGAACGGGTCCCCTAATATGAGCACCATCAGAACGGGTCCCCTAATATGAGCACCATCAGAACAGGCACCCTAATATGAGCACCATCAGAACGGGTCCCCTAATATGAGCACCATCAGAACGGGTCCCCTAATATGAGCACCATCAGAACAGGCTCCCTAATATGAGCACCATCAGAACGGGTCCCGTAATATGAGCACCATCAGAACAGGCTCCCTAATATGAGCACCATCAGAACGGGTCCCGTAATATGAGCACCATCAGAACGGGTCCCCTAATATGAGCACCATCAGAACGGGTCCCCTAATATGAGCACTATCAGAACGGGTCCCCTGATATAAGCTCAATCAGAATGGGTCCCCTAATATGAGCACCATCAGAACGGGCTCCTTAATATGAGCACCATCAGAACGGGTCCCCTAATATGAGCACCATCAGAACAGGTCCCCTGATATGAGCACAATAAGAACGAGTCCCTTAATATGAGCACCTTCAGAACGGGTCCCCTAATATGAGCACCATCAGAACGGGTCCCGTAATATGAGCACCATCAGAACGGGTCCCCTAATATGAGCACCATCAGAACGGGTCCCCTAATATGAGCACTATCAGAATGGGTCCCCTAATATGAGCACCCTCAGAACGGGTCCCCTAATATGAGCACCATCAGAACGGGTCCCCTAATATGAGCACCATCAGAACGGGTCCCCTAATATGAGCACCATCAGAACAGGCACCCTAATATGAGCACCATCAGAACGGGTCCCATAATATGAGCACCATTAGAACGGGTCCCATAATATGAGCACCATCAGAACGGGTCCCCTAATATGAGCACCATCTGAACGGGCCCCCGATATAAGCACCATCAGAACGGGTCCCCTAATATGAGCACAATCAGAACAGGTCCCCTAATATGAGCACCATCAGAACGGGTCCCCTAATTTGAGCACCATCAGAACGGGCTCCCTAATATGAGCACCATCAGAACGGGTCCCCTATGAGCACCATCAGCACGGGTCCCATAATATGAGCACCATCAGAACGGCTCCCCTAATATGATCACCATCAGAACGGGTCCCCTAATATAAGCACCATCAGAACGGATCCCATAAAATGAGCATAATCAAAACGGGTCCCCTGATATAAGCACCATCCGAACAGTTCCCATAATATGAGCACTATCAGAACAGGGCCCCTAATATGAGCACCATCAGAACGGGTCCCCTAATATGAGCACCATCAGAACGGGTCCCCTAATATGAGCACCATCAGAACAGGTCCCCTGATATAAGCACCATCAGAACAGGTCCCCTAATATGAGCACCATCAGAACGGGTCCCCTAATATGAGCACCATCAGAACAGGTCCCTAATATAAGCACCAGCAGAACAGGTCCCCTAATATGAGCACCATCAGAACGGGTCCCCTGATATGAGCACCATCAGAACGGGTCCCCTAATATGAGCACCTTCAGAACGGGTCCCCTAATATGAGCACCATCAGAACGGGTCCCGTAATATGAGCACCATCAGAACGGGTCCCTAATATGAGCACCATCAGAACGGGTCCCCTAATATGAGCACCATCAGAACGGGTCCCCTAATATGAGCACCCTCAGAACGGGTCCCCTAATATGAGTACCATCAGAACGGGTCCCCTAATATGAGCATCATCAAAACGGGTCCCCTAATATGAGCACCATCAGAACGGGCTCCCTAATATGAGCACCATCAGAACGGGTCCCATAATATGAGCACCATCAGAACGGGTACCATAATATGAGCACCATCAGAACGGGTCCCCTAATATGAGCACCATCAGAACGGGTCCCCCGATATGAGCACCATCAGAACGGGTCCCCTAATATGAGAACCATCAGAACGGGTCCTCTAATATGAGCACCATCAGAACGGGTCCCATAATATGAGCACCATTAGAACGGGTCCCATAATATGAGCACCATCAGAACGGGTCCCCTAATATGAGCACCATCTGAACGGGTCCCCCGATATGAGAACCATCAGAACGGGTCCCCTAATATGAGCACAATCAGAACGGGTCCCCTAATATGAGCACCATCAGAACGGGTCCCCTAATATGAGCACCATCTGAACGGGCTCCCTAATATGAGCACCATCAGAACGGGTCCCCTATGAGCACCATCAGAACGGGTCCCATAATATGAGCACCATCAGAACGGTTCCCCTAATATGATCACCATCAGAACGGGTCCCCTAATATAAGCACCATCAGAACGGATCCCATAAAATGAGCATAATCAGAACGGGTCCCCTAATATAAGCACCATCCGAACAGTTCCCATAATATGAGCACTATCAGAACAGGGCCCCTAATATGAGCACCATCAGAACGGGTCCCCTAATATGAGCACCATCAGAACGGGTCCCCTAATATGAGCACCATCAGAACAGGTCCCCTGATATAAGCACCATCAGAACAGGTCCCCTAATATGAGCACCATCAGAACGGGTCCCCTAATATGAGCACCCTCAGAACGGGTCCCCTAATATGAGCACCATCAGAACGGGTCCCCTAATATGAGCATCATCAGAACGGGTCCCCTAATATGAGCACCATCAGAACGGGCTCCCTAATATGAGCACCATCAGAACGGGTCCCATAATATGAGCACCATCAGAACGGGTCCCCTAATATGAGCATCATCAGAACGGGTCCCCTAATATGAGCACCATCAGAACGGGCTCCCTAATATGAGCACCATCAGAACGGGTCCCATAATATGAGCACCATCAGAACGGGTACCATAATATGAGCACCATCAGAACGGGTCCCCTAATATGAGCACCATCAGAACGGGTCCCCCGATATGAGCACCATCAGAACGGGTCCCCTAATATGAGAACCATCAGAACGGGTCCTCTAATATGAGCACCATCAGAACGGGTCCCATAATATGAGCACCAGTAGAACGGGTCCCATAATATGAGCACCATCAGAACAGGTCCCCTGATATGAGCACAATAAGAACGAGTCCCTTAATATGAGCACCTTCAGAACGGGTCCCCTAATATGAGCACCATCAGAACGGGTCCCGTAATATGAGCACCATCAGAACGGGTCCCCTAATATGAGCACCATCAGAACGGGTCCCCTAATATGAGCACTATCAGAATGGGTCCCCTAATATGAGCACCCTCAGAACGGGTCCCCTAATATGAGAACCATCAGAACGGGTCCCCTAATATGAGCACCATCAGAACGGGTCCCCTAATATGAGCACCATCAGAACAGGCACCCTAATATGAGCACCATCAGAACGGGTCCCATAATATGAGCACCATTAGAACGGGTCCCATAATATGAGCACCATCAGAACGGGTCCCCTAATATGAGCACCATCTGAACGGGCCCCCGATATAAGCACCATCAGAACGGGTCCCCTAATATGAGCACAATCAGAACGGGTCCCCTAATATGAGCACCATCAGAACGGGTCCCCTAATTTGAGCACCATCAGAACGGGCTCCCTAATATGAGCACCATCAGAACGGGTCCCCTATGAGCACCATCAGCACGGGTCCCATAATATGAGCACCATCAGAACGGCTCCCCTAATATGATCACCATCAGAACGGGTCCCCTAATATAAGCACCATCAGAACGGATCCCATAAAATGAGCATAATCAAAACGGGTCCCCTAATATAAGCACCATCCGAACAGTTCCCATAATATGAGCACTATCAGAACAGGGCCCCTAATATGAGCACCATCAGAACGGGTCCCCTAATATGAGCACCAGCAGAACGGGTCCCCTAATATGAGCACCATCAGAACAGGTCCCCTGATATAAGCACCATCAGAACAGGTCCCCTAATATGAGCACCATCAGAACGGGTCCCCTAATATGAGCACCATCAGAACAGGTCCCTAATATAAGCACCAGCAGAACAGGTCCCCTAATATGAGCACCATCAGAACGGGTCCCCTGATATGAGCACCATCAGAACGGGTCCCCTAATATGAGCACCTTCAGAACGGGTCCCCTAATATGAGCACCATCAGAACGGGTCCCGTAATATGAGCACCATCAGAACGGGTCCCTAATATGAGCACCATCAGAACGGGTCCCCTAATATGAGCACCATCAGAACGGGTCCCCTAATATGAGCACCCTCAGAACGGGTCCCCTAATATGAGCACCATCAGAACGGGTCCCCTAATATGAGCATCATCAGAACGGGTCCCCTAATATGAGCACCATCAGAACGGGCTCCCTAATATGAGCACCATCAGAACGGGTCCCATAATATGAGCACCATCAGAACGGGTACCATAATATGAGCACCATCAGAACGGGTCCCCTAATATGAGCACCATCAGAACGGGTCCCCCGATATGAGCACCATCAGAACGGGTCCCCTAATATGAGAACCATCAGAACGGGTCCTCTAATATGAGCACCATCAGAACGGGTCCCATAATATGAGCACCATTAGAACGGGTCCCATAATATGAGCACCATCAGAACGGGTCCCCTAATATGAGCACCATCTGAACGGGTCCCCCGATATGAGAACCATCAGAACGGGTCCCCTAATATGAGCACAATCAGAACGGGTCCCCTAATATGAGCACCATCAGAACGGGTCCCCTAATATGAGCACCATCTGAACGGGCTCCCTAATATGAGCACCATCAGAACGGGTCCCCTATGAGCACCATCAGAACGGGTCCCATAATATGAGCACCATCAGAACGGTTCCCCTAATATGATCACCATCAGAACGGGTCCCCTAATATAAGCACCATCAGAACGGATCCCATAAAATGAGCATAATCAGAACGGGTCCCCTAATATAAGCACCATCCGAACAGTTCCCATAATATGAGCACTATCAGAACAGGGCCCCTAATATGAGCACCATCAGAACGGGTCCCCTAATATGAGCACCATCAGAACGGGTCCCCTAATATGAGCACCATCAGAACAGGTCCCCTGATATAAGCACCATCAGAACAGGTCCCCTAATATGAGCACCATCAGAACGGGTCCCCTAATATGAGCACCCTCAGAACGGGTCCCCTAATATGAGCACCATCAGAACGGGTCCCCTAATATGAGCATCATCAGAACGGGTCCCCTAATATGAGCACCATCAGAACGGGCTCCCTAATATGAGCACCATCAGAACGGGTCCCATAATATGAGCACCATCAGAACGGGTCCCCTAATATGAGCATCATCAGAACGGGTCCCCTAATATGAGCACCATCAGAACGGGCTCCCTAATATGAGCACCATCAGAACGGGTCCCATAATATGAGCACCATCAGAACGGGTACCATAATATGAGCACCATCAGAACGGGTCCCCTAATATGAGCACCATCAGAACGGGTCCCCCGATATGAGCACCATCAGAACGGGTCCCCTAATATGAGAACCATCAGAACGGGTCCTCTAATATGAGCACCATCAGAACGGGTCCCATAATATGAGCACCAGTAGAACGGGTCCCATAATATGAGCACCATCAGAACGGGTCCCCTAATATGAGCACCATCTGAACGGGTCCCCCGATATGAGCACCATCAGAACGGGTCCCCTAATATGAGCACAATCAGAACGGGTCCCCTAATATGAGCACCATCAGAACGGGTCCCCTAATATGAGCACCATCAGAACGGGCACCCTAATATGAGCACCATCAGAACGGGTCCCCTATGAGCACCATCAGAACGGGTCCCATAATATGAGCACCATCAGAACGGGTACCATAATATGAGCACCATCAGAACGGGTCCCCTAATATGAGCACCATCAGAACGGGTCCCCCGATATGAGCACCATCAGAACGGGTCCCCTAATATGAGAACCATCAGAACGGGTCCTCTAATATGAGCACCATCAGAACGGGTCCTATAATATGAGCACCATTAGAACGGGTCCCATAATATGAGCACCATCAGAACGGGTCCCCTAATATGAGCACCATCTGAACGGGTCCCCCGATATGAGCACCATCAGAACGGGTCCCCTAATATGAGCACAATCAGAACGGGTCCCCTAATATGAGCACCATCAGAACGGGTCCCCTAATATGAGCACCATCAGAACGGGCTCCCTAATATAAGCACCATCAGAACGGGTCCCCTATGAGCACCATCAGAACGGGTCCCATAATATGAGCACCATCAGAACGGTTCCCCTAATATGATCACCATCAGAACGGGTCTCCTAATATAAGCACCATCAGAGCGGATCCCATAAAATGAGCATAATCAGAACGGGTCCCCTAATATAAGCACCATCCGAACAGTTCCCATAATATGAGCACTATCAGAACAGGGCCCCTAATATGAGCACCATCAGAACGGGTCCCCTAATATGAGCACCATCAGAACGGGTCCCCTAATATGAGCACCATCAGAACAGGTCAACTGATATAAGCACCATCAGAACAGGTCCCCTAATATGAGCACCATCAGAACGGGTCCCCTAATATGAGCACCATCAGAACGGGTCCCCTAATATGAGCATCATCAGAACGGGTCCCCTAATATGAGCACCATCAGAACGGGCTCCCTAATATGAGCACCATCAGAACGGGTCCCATAATATGAGCACCATCAGAACGGGTACCATAATATGAGCACCATCAGAACGGGTCCCCTAATATGAGCACCATCAGAACGGGTCCCCCGATATGAGCACCATCAGAACGGGTCCCCTAATATGAGAACCATCAGAACGGGTCCTCTAATATGAGCACCATCAGAACGGGCTCCCTAAAATGAGCACCATCAGAACGGGTCCCATAATATGAGCACCATCAGAACGGGTCCCCTAATATGAGCACCATCAGAACGGGTCCGCTAACATGAGCACCCTCAGAACGGGTCCCCTAATATGAACACCATCAGAACGGGTACCCTAATATGAGCATCATCAGAACGGGTCCCCTAATATGAGCACCATCAGAGCGGGCTCCCTAATATGAGCACCATCAGAACGGGTCCCATAATATGAGCACCATCAGAACGGGTCCCATAATATGAGCACCATCAGAACGGGTCCCCTAATATGAGCACCATCAGGACGGGTCCCCCGATATGAGCACCATCAGAACGGGTCCCCTAATATGAGCACAATCAGAACGGGTCCCCTAATATGAGCACCATCAGAACGGGTCCCCTAATATGAGCACCATCAGAACGGGCTCCCTAATATGAGCACCATCAGAGCGGGTCCCCTAATATGAGCACCATCAGAACGGGTCCCCTATGAGCACCATCAGAACGGGTCCCCTAATATGAGCACCATCAGAACGGGTCCCCTAATATGATCACCATCAGAACGGGTCCCGTAATATGAGCACCATCAGAACGGGTCCCCTAATATGAGCACCATCAGAACGGGTCCCCTAATATGAGCACCCTCAGAACGGGTCCCCTAATATGAGCACCATCAGAACGGGTCCCCTAATATGAGCACCATCAGAACGGGTCCTCTAATATGGACACCACCAGAACGGGTCCCCTAATATGAGCCACATCAGAACGGGTCCCCTAATATGAGCACCCTCAGAACGGGTCCCCTAATATGAGCACCATCAGAAGGGGTCCCCTAATATGAGCACCATTAGAACGGGTCCCCTAATATGAGCACCATGAGAACGGGCTCCCTAATATGAGCACCATCAGAACGGGTCCCATAATATGAGCACCATCAGAACGGGTCCCATAATATGAGCACCATCAGAACGGGTCCCCTAATATGAGCACCATCAGAACGGGTCCCCCGATATGAGCACCCTCAGAACGGGTCCTCCAATATGAGCACCATCAGAACGGGCTCTCTAATATGAGCACCATCAGAACGGGTCCCATAATATGAGCACCATCAGAACGGGTCCCATAATATGAGCACCATCAGAACGGGTACCATAATATGAGCACCATCAGAACGGGTCTCCTAATATGAGCACCCTCAGAACGGGTCCCCCGATATGAGCACCATCAGAACGGGTCCCCTAATATGAGAACCATCAGAACGGGTCCTCTAATATGAGCACCATCAGAACGGGTCCTATAATATGAGCACCATTAGAACGGGTCCCATAATATGAGCACCATCAGAACGGGTCCCCTAATATGAGCACCATCTGAACGGGTCCCCCGATATGAGCACCATCAGAACGGGTCCCCTAATATGAGCACAATCAGAACGGGTCCCCTAATATGAGCACCATCAGAACGGGTCCCCTAATATGAGCACCATCAGAACGGGCTCCCTAATATAAGCACCATCAGAACGGGTCCCCTATGAGCACCATCAGAACGGGTCCCATAATATGAGCACCATCAGAACGGTTCCCCTAATATGATCACCATCAGAACGGGTCTCCTAATATAAGCACCATCAGAGCGGATCCCATAAAATGAGCATAATCAGAACGGGTCCCCTAATATAAGCACCATCCGAACAGTTCCCATAATATGAGCACTATCAGAACAGGGCCCCTAATATGAGCACCATCAGAACGGGTCCCCTAATATGAGCACCATCAGAACGGGTCCCCTAATATGAGCACCATCAGAACAGGTCAACTGATATAAGCACCATCAGAACAGGTCCCCTAATATGAGCACCATCAGAACGGGTCCCCTAATATGAGCACCCTCAGAACGGGTCCCCTAATATGAGCACCATCAGAACGGGTCCCCTAATATGAGCATCATCAGAACGGGTCCCCTAATATGAGCACCATCAGAACGGGCTCCCTAATATGAGCACCATCAGAACGGGTCCCATAATATGAGCACCATCAGAACGGGTACCATAATATGAGCACCATCAGAACGGGTCCCCTAATATGAGCACCATCAGAACGGGTCCCCCGATATGAGCACCATCAGAACGGGTCCCCTAATATGAGAACCATCAGAACGGGTCCTCTAATATGAGCACCATCAGAACGGGCTCCCTAAAATGAGCACCATCAGAACGGGTCCCATAATATGAGCACCATCAGAACGGGTCCCCTAATATGAGCACCATCAGAACGGGTCCGCTAACATGAGCACCCTCAGAACGGGTCCCCTAATATGAACACCATCAGAACGGGTACCCTAATATGAGCATCATCAGAACGGGTCCCCTAATATGAGCACCATCAGAGCGGGCTCCCTAATATGAGCACCATCAGAACGGGTCCCATAATATGAGCACCATCAGAACGGGTCCCATAATATGAGCACCATCAGAACGGGTCCCCTAATATGAGCACCATCAGGACGGGTCCCCCGATATGAGCACCATCAGAACGGGTCCCCTAATATGAGCACAATCAGAACGGGTCCCCTAATATGAGCACCATCAGAACGGGTCCCCTAATATGAGCACCATCAGAACGGGCTCCCTAATATGAGCACCATCAGAGCGGGTCCCCTAATATGAGCACCATCAGAACGGGTCCCCTATGAGCACCATCAGAACGGGTCCCCTAATATGAGCACCATCAGAACGGGTCCCCTAATATGATCACCATCAGAACGGGTCCCGTAATATGAGCACCATCAGAACGGGTCCCCTAATATGAGCACCATCAGAACGGGTCCCCTAATATGAGCACCCTCAGAACGGGTCCCCTAATATGAGCACCATCAGAACGGGTCCCCTAATATGAGCACCATCAGAACGGGTCCTCTAATATGGACACCACCAGAACGGGTCCCCTAATATGAGCCACATCAGAACGGGTCCCCTAATATGAGCACCCTCAGAACGGGTCCCCTAATATGAGCACCATCAGAAGGGGTCCCCTAATATGAGCACCATTAGAACGGGTCCCCTAATATGAGCACCATGAGAACGGGCTCCCTAATATGAGCACCATCAGAACGGGTCCCATAATATGAGCACCATCAGAACGGGTCCCATAATATGAGCACCATCAGAACGGGTCCCCTAATATGAGCACCATCAGAACGGGTCCCCCGATATGAGCACCCTCAGAACGGGTCCTCCAATATGAGCACCATCAGAACGGGCTCCCTAATATGAGCACCATCAGAACGGGTCCCATAATATGAGCACCATCAGAACGGGTCCCATAATATGAGCACCATCAGAACGGGTCCCCTAATATGAGCACCATCAAAACGGGTCTCCTAATATGAGCACCCTCAGAACGGGTCCCCTAATATGAGCACCATCAGAACGGGTCCCCTAATATGAGCACCATCAGAACGGGTCCCCTAATATGAGCACCATCAGAACGGGCTCCCTAATATGAGCACCATCAGAACGGGTCCCATAATATGAACACCATTATAACGGGTCCCTTAATATGAGCACCATCAGAACGGGTCCCCCGATATGAGCACCATCAGAACGGGTCCCCTAATATGAGCACAATCAGAACGGGTCCCCTAATATGAGTACCATCAGAACGGGTCCCCTAATATGAGCACCATCAGAACTGGCTCCCTAATACGAGCACCATCAGAGCGGGTCACCTAATACGAGCACCATCATAACGGGTCCCCTATGAGCACCGTCAGAACGGGTCCCCTAATATGAGCACCATCAGAACGGGTCCCCTAATATGATCACCATCAGAACGGGTCCCCTAATATAAGCACCATCAGAACGGATCCCATAATATGAGCATCATCAGAACGGGTCCCTTAATATAAGCACCATCGGAACAGGTCCCATAATATGAGCACTATCAGAGCAGGGCTCCTAATATGAGCACCATCAGAACGGGTCCCCTAATATGAGCACCATCAGAACGGGTCCCCTAATATGAGCACCATCAGAACAGATCCCCTAATATAAGCGCAATCAGAACAGGTCCCCTAATATGAGCACCATCAGAACGGGTCCCCTGATATGAGCACCATCAGAACGGGCTCCCTTATATGAGCACCACCAGAGCGGGTCCCCTAATATGAGCACCATCAGAACGGGTCCCCTAATATGAGCATCATCAGAACGGGTCCCCTAATATAAGCACCATCAGAACAGGTCCCATAATATGAGCACTATCAGAACAGGGCCCCTAATATGAGCACCATCAGAACGGGTCCCCTAATATGAGCACCATCAGAACAGGTCCCCTAATATGAGCACCATCAGAACAGGTCCCCTAATATGAGCACCATCAGAACAGGTCCCCTAATATAAGCACCATCAGAACGGGCTCCCTAATATGAGCACCATCAGAGCGGGTCTCCTAATATGAGCACCATCAGAACGGGCTCCCTAATATGAGCACCATCAGAACGGGTCCCATAATATGAGCACCATCAGAACGGGTACCATAATATGAGCACCATCAGAACGGGTCCCCTAATATGAGCACCATCAGAACGGGTCCCCCGATATGAGCACCATCAGAACGGGTCCCCTAATATGAGAACCATCAGAACGGGTCCTCTAATATGAGCACCATCAGAACGGGCTCCCTAAAATGAGCACCATCAGAACGGGTCCCATAATATGAGCACCATCAGAACGGGTCCCCTAATATGAGCACCATCAGAACGGGTCCCCTAATATGAGCACCCTCAGAACGGGTCCCCTAATATGAACACCATCAGAACGGGTCCCCTAATATGAGCATCATCAGAACGGGTCCCCTAATATGAGCACCATCAGAGCGGGCTCCCTAATATGAGCACCATCAGAACGGGTCCCATAATATGAGCACCATCAGAACGGGTCCCCTAATATGAGCACCATCAGGACGGGTCCCCCGATATGAGCAACATCAGAACGGGTCCCCTAATATGAGCACAATCAGAACGGGTCCCCTAATATGAGCACCATCAGAACGGGTCCCCTAATATGAGCACCATCAGAACGGGCTCCCTAATATGAGCACCATCAGAGCGGGTCCCCTAATATGAGCACCATCAGAACGGGTCCCCTATGAGCACCATCAGAACGGGTCCCCTAATATGAGCACCATCAGAACGGGTCCCCTAATATGATCACCATCAGAACGGGCCCCTAATATAAGCACCATCAGAACGGATCCCATAATATGAGCATCATCAGAACGGGTCCTCTAATATAAGCACCATCAGAACAGGTCCCATAATATGAGCACTATCAGAACAGGGCCCCTAATATGTGCACCATCAGAACGGGTCTTCTAATATGAGCACCATAAGAACAGGTTCCCACAATATGAGCACCATCAGAACAGGTCCCCTAATATGAGCACCATCAGAACTGGTCCCCTAATATAAGCACCATCAGAACGGGCTCCCTAATATGAGCACCATCAAAGCGGGTCTCCTAATATGAGCACCATCAGAACGGGTCCCCTAATATGAGCACCATCAGAACTGGTCCCCTAATATAAGCACCATCAGAACAGGTCCCCTAATATGAGCACCATCAGAACGGGTCTCCTAATATGAGCACCATCAGAACGGGCTCCCTAATATGAGCACCATCAGAACGGGTCCCGTAATATGAGCACCATCAGAACGTGTCCCCTAATATGAGCACCATCAGAAAGGGTCCCCTAATTTGAGCACCCTCAGAACGGGTCCCCTAATATAAGCACCATCAGAACGGGTCCCCTAATATGAGCACCATCAGAGCGGGTCCCCTAATATGAGCACCATCAGAACGGGCTCCCTAATATGAGCACCATCAGAACGGGTCCCATAATATGAACACCATCAGAACGGGCCCCCAATATGAGCACCATCAGAACGGGTCCCCCGATATGAGCACCATCAGAACGGGTCCCCTAATATGAGCACAATCAGAACGGGTCCCCTAAAATGAGCACCATCAGAACGGGTCCCCTAATATGAGCACCATCAGAACGGGCTCCCTAATATGAGCACCATCAGAGCGGGTCACCTAATACGTGCACCATCAGAACGGGTCCCCTATGAGCACCATCAGAACGGGTCCCCTAATATGAGCACCATCAGAACGGGTCCCCTAATATGATCACCATCAGAACAGGTCCCCTAATATAAGCAGCTTCAGAACGGGCTCCCTAATATGAGCACCATCAGAACGGGCTCCCTAATATGAGCACCATCAGAACGGGTCCCATAATATGAGCACCATCAGAACGGGACCTATAATATGAGCACCATCAGAACGGGTCCCCTAATATGAGCACCATCAGAACGAGTCCCCTGATATGAGCACCATCAGAACGGGTCCCCTAATATGAGCACCATCAGAACGGGTCCTCTAATATGAGCACCATCAGAACGGGCTCCCTAATCTGAGCACCATCAGAACGGGTCCCATAATATGAGCACCATCAGAACGGGTCCCCTAATATGAGCACCATCAGAACGGGTCCCCTAATATGAGCACCATCAGAACGAGCTCCCTAATATGAGCACCATCAGAACGGGTCCCCTAATATGAGCACCATCAGAACGGGTCCCATAATATGAGCACCATCAGAACGGGTCCCCCAATATGAGCACCATGAGAACGGGTCCCCCGATATGAGCACCATCAGAACGGGTCCCCTAATATGAGCAAAATCAGAACGGGTCCCCTAATATGAGCACCATCAGAACGGGTCCACTAATATGAGCACCATCAGAACGGGCTCCCTAATATGAGCACCATCAGAGCGGGTCCCCTAATATGAGCACCATCAGAACGGGTCCCCTAATATAAGCACCATCAGAACGGATCCCATAATAAGAGCAGCATCAGAACTGGTCCCCTAATATAAGCACCATCAGAACAGGTCCCATAATATGAGCACTATCAGAACAGGGCCCCTAATATGAGCACCATCAGAACGGGTCGCCTAATATGAGCACCATCAGAACGGGTCCCCTAATATAAGCACCATCAGAACAGGTCCCCTAATATGAGCACCATCAGATCGGGTCCACTAATATGAGCACCATCAGAACGGGCTCCCTAATATGAGCACCATCAGATCGGATTCCCTAATATGAGCACCATCAGAACGGGTCCCCTAATATAAGCACCATCAGAACGGATCCCTTAATATGAGCATCATCAGAACGGTCCCCCTAATATAAGCACCATTAGAACAGGTCCCATAATATGAGCACTATCAGAACAGGGTCCCTAATATGAGCACCATCAGAACGGGTCCCATAATATGAACACCATCAGAACGGGCCCCCAATATGAGCACCATCAGAACGGGTCCCCCGATATGAGCACCATCAGAACGGGTCCCCTAATATGAGCACAATCAGAACGGGTCCCCTAATATGAGCACCATCAGAACGGGTCCCCTAATATGAGCACCATCAGAACGGGCTCCCTAATATGAGCACCATCAGAACGGGTCCCATAATATGAACACCATCAGAACGGGCCCCCAATATGAGCACCATCAGAACGGGTCCCCCGATATGAGCACCATCAGAACGGGTCCCCTAATATGAGCACAATCAGAACGGGTCCCCTAATATGAGCACCATCAGAACGGGTCCCCTAATATGAGCACCATCAGAGCGGGTCACCTAATACGTGCACCATCAGAACGGGTCCCCTATGAGCACCATCAGAACGGGTCCCCTAATATGAGCACCATCAGAACGGGTCCCCTAATATGATCACCATCAGAACAGGTCCCCTAATATAAGCAGCTTCAGAACGGGCTCCCTAATATGAGTACCATCAGAACGGGCTCCCTAATATGAGCACCATCAGAACGGGTCCCATAATATGAGCACCATCAGAACGGGTCCTATAATATGAGCACCATCAGAACGGGTCCCCTAATATGAGCACCATCAGAACGAGTCCCCCGATATGAGCACCATCAGAACGGGTCCCCTAATATGAGCACCATCAGAACGGGTCCTCTAATATGAGCACCATCAGAACGGGCTCCCTAATCTGAGCACCATCAGAACGGGTCCCATAATATGAGCACCATCAGAACGGGTCCCCTAATATGAGCACCATCAGAACGGGTCCCCTAATATGAGCACCATCAGAACGGGCTCCCTAATATGAGCACCATCAGAACGGGTCCCCTAATATGAGCACCATCAGAACGGGTCCCATAATATGAGCACCATCAGAACGGGTCCCCCAATATGAGCACCATGAGAACGGGTCCCCCGATACGTGCACCATCAGAACGGGTCCCCTATGAGCACCATCAGAACGGGTCCCCTAATATGAGCACCATCAGAACGGGTCCCCTAATATGATCACCATCAGAACAGGTCCCCTAATATAAGCAGCTTCAGAACGGGCTCCCTAATATGAGTACCATCAGAACGGGCTCCCTAATATGAGCACCATCAGAACGGGTCCCATAATATGAGCACCATCAGAACGGGTCCTATAATATGAGCACCATCAGAACGGGTCCCCTAATATGAGCACCATCAGAACGAGTCCCCCGATATGAGCACCATCAGAACGGGTCCCCTAATATGAGCACCATCAGAACGGGTCCTCTAATATGAGCACCATCAGAACGGGCTCCCTAATCTGAGCACCATCAGAACGGGTCCCATAATATGAGCACCATCAGAACGGGTCCCCTAATATGAGCACCATCAGAACGGGTCCCCTAATATGAGCACCATCAGAACGGGCTCCCTAATATGAGCACCATCAGAACGGGTCCCCTAATATGAGCACCATCAGAACGGGTCCCATAATATGAGCACCATCAGAACGGGTCCCCCAATATGAGCACCATGAGAACGGGTCCCCCGATATGAGCACCATCAGAACGGGTCCCCTAATATGAGCAAAATCAGAACGGGTCCCCTAATATGAGCACCATCAGAACGGGTCTACTAATATGAGCACCATCAGAACGGGCTCCCTAATATGATCACCATCAGAGCGGGTCCCCTAATATGAGCACCATCAGAACGGGTCCCCTAATATAAGCACCATCAGAACGGATCCCATAATAAGAGCAGCATCAGAACGGGTCCCCTAATATAAGCACCATCAGAACAGGTCCCATAATATGAGCACTATCAGAACAGGGCCCCTAATATGAGCACCATCAGAACGGGTCGCCTAATATGAGCACCATCAGAACGGGTCCCCTAATATAAGCACCATCAGAACAGGTCCCCTAATATGAGCACCATCAGATCGGGTCCACTAATATGAGCACCATCAGAACGGGCTCCCTAATATGAGCACCATCAGAGCGGGTTCCCTAATATGAGCACCATCAGAACGGGTCCCCTAATATAAGCACCATCAGAACGGATCCCATAATATGAGCATCATCAGAACGGGTCCCCTAATATAAGCACCATTAGAACAGGTCCCATAATATGAGCACTATCAGAACAGGGCCCCTAATATGAGCACCATCAGAACAGGGCCCCTAATATGAGCACCATCAGAACGGGTCCCCTAATATGAGCACCATCAGAACGGGTCCCCTAATATAAGCACCATCAGAACGGATCCCATAATATGAGCATCATCAGAACGGGTCCCCTAATATAAGCACCATCATAACAGGTCTTATAATATAAGCACTATCAGAACAGGGCCCCTAATATGAGCACAATCAGAACGGGTCCCCTAATATGAGCACCATCAGAACGGGTCCCCTAATATGAGCACCATGAGAACGGGCTCCCTAATATGAGCACCATCAGAGCGGGTCCCCTATTATGAGCACCATCAGAACGGGACCCCTAATATGAGCACCATCAGAACAGGTCCCCTAATATAAGCACCATCAGAACAGGTCCCCTAATATGAGCACCATCAGAACGGGTCCCCTAATATGAGCACCATCAGAACGGGCTCCCTAATATGAGCACCATCAGAACGGGTCCCATAATATGAGCACCATCAGAACGGATCCCATAATATGAGCATCATCAGAACGGGTCCCCTAATATAAGCACCATCAGAACAGGTCCCATAATATGAGCACTATCAGAACAGGGCCACTAATATGAGCACCATCAGAACGGGTCCCCTAATAGGAGCACCATCAGAACGGGTCCCCTAATATGAGCACCATCAGAACAGGTCCCCTAATATAAGCACCATCAGAACAGGTCCCTTAATATGAGCACCAACAGAACGGGTCCCCTAATATGAGCACCATCAGAACGGGCTCCCTAATATGAGCACCATCAGAGCGGGTCCCCTATTATGAGCACCATCAGAACGGGTCCCCTAATATGAGCACATCAGAACAGGTCCCCTAATATAAGCACCATCAGAACAGGTCCCCTAATATGAGCACCATCAGAACGGGTCCACTAATATGAGCACCATCAGAACGGGCTCCCTAATATGAGCACCATCAGAACGGGTCCCCTAATATGAGCACCTTCAGAATGGGTCCCCTAATATGAGCACCATCAGAACGGGTCCCGTAATATGAGCACCATCAGAACGGGTCTCCTAATATGAGCACCATCAGAACGGGTCCCCTAATATGAGCACCATCAGAACGGGTCCCCTAATATGAGCACCCTCAGAACGGGTCCCCTTATATGAGCACCATCAGAACGGGTCCCCTAATATGAGCACCATCAGAACGGGTCCCCTAATATGAGCACCATCAGAACGGGCTCCCTAATATGAGCACCATCAGAGCGGGTCCCCTAATATGAGCACCATCAGAACGGGCTCCCTAATATGAGCACCATCAGAACGGGCTCCCTAATATGAGCACCATCAGAACGGGTCCCCCGATATGAGCACCATCAGAACGGGTCCCCTAATATGAGCACAATCAGAACGGGTCCCCTAATATGAGCACCATCAGAACGGGTCCACTAATATGAGCACCATCAGAACGGGCTCCCTAATATAAGCACCATCAAAACGGGTCCCATAATATGAGCACCATCAGAACGGGCTCCCTAATATGAGCACCATCAGAACGAGTCCCCTAATATGAGCACCATCAGAACGGGTCCCCTAATATGAGCACCATCAGAACGGGCTCCCTAATATGAGCACCATCAGAACGGGTCCCATAATATGAGCACCATCAGAACGAGTCCCATAATATGAGCACCATCAGAAAGGGTCCCCTAATATGAGCACCATCAGAACGGGTCCCCCGATATGAGCAACATCAGAACGGGTCCCCTTATATGAGCACAATCAGAACGGGTCCCCTAATATGAGCACCATCAGAACGGGTCCACTAATATGAGCACCATCAGAACGGGCTCCCTAATATGAGCACCATCAGAACGGGTCCCCTAATATGAGCACCATCAGAACGGGTCCCCTAATATGAGCACCATCAGAACGGGCTCCCTAATATGAGCACCATCAGAACGGGTCCCATAATATGAGCACCATCAGAACGGGTCCCATAATATGAGCACCATCAGAACGGGTCCCCTAATATGAGCACCATCAGAACGGGTCCCCCGATATGAGCAACATCAGAACGGGTCCCCTTATATGAGCACAATCAGAACGGGTACCTTAATATGAGCACCATCAGAACGGGTCCACTAATATGAGCACCATCAGAACGGGCTCCCTAATATGAGCACCATCAGAACGGGTCCCATAATATGAGCACCATCAGAACGGGTCCCCTAATATGAGCACCATCAGAACGGGTCCCCCGATATGAGCAACATCAGAACGGGTCCCCTTATATGAGCACAATCAGAACGGGTCCCCTAATATGAGCACCATCAGAACGGGTCCACTAATATGAGCACCATCCGAACGGGCTCCCTAATATGAGCACCATCAGAACGGGTCCCCTAATATGAGCACCATCAGAACGGGTCCCCTAATATGAGCACCATCAGAACGGGCTCCCTAATATGAGCACCATCAGAACGGGTCCCATAATATGAGCACCATCAGAACGGGTCCCATAATATGAGCACCATCAGAACGGGACCCCCTAATATGAGCACCATCAGAACGGGTCCCCCGATATGAGCAACATCAGAACGGGTCCCCTTATATGAGCACAATCAGAACGGGTCCCCTAATATGAGCACCATCAGAACGGGTCCACTAATATGAGCACCATCAGAACGGGCTCCCTAATATGAGCACCATCAGAGCGGGTTCCCTAATATTAGCACCATCAGAGCGGGTCCCCTATGAGCACCATCAGAACGGGTCCCCTAATATGAGCACCATCAGAACGGGTCCCCTAATATGATCACCATCAGAACGGGTCCCCTAATATAAGCACCATCAGAACGGATCCCATAATATGAGCATCATCAGAACGGGTCCCCTAATATAAGCACCATCAGAACAGGTCCCATAATATGAGCACTATCAGAAAAGGGCCACTAATATGAGCACCATCAGAACGGGTCCCCTAATATGAGCACCATCAGAACGGGTCCCCTAATATGAGCACCATCAGAACAGGTCCCCTAATATAAGCACCATCAGAACAGGTCCCCTAATATGAGCACCATCAGAACGGGTCCCCTAATATGAGCACCATCAGAACGGGCTCCCTAATATGAGCACCATCAGAGCGGGTCCCCTATTATGAGCACCATCAGAACGGGTCCCCTAATATGAGCACCATCAGAACAGGTCCCCTAATATAAGCACCATCAGAACAGGTCCCCTAATATGAGCACCATCAGAACGGGTCCACTAATATGAGCACCATCAGAACGGGCTCCCTAATATGAGCACCATCAGAACGGGTCCCCTAATATGAGCACCCTCAGAATGGGTCCCCTAATATGAGCACCATCAGAACGGGTCCCGTGATATGAGCACCATCAGAACGGGTCTCCTAATATGAGCACCATCAGAGCGGGTCCCCTAATATGAGCACCATCAGAACGGGTCCCCTAATATGAGCACCCTCAGAACGGGTCCCCTTATATGAGCACCATCAGAACGGGTCCCCTAATATGAGCACAATCAGAACGGGTCCACTAATATGAGCACCATCAGAACGGGCTCCCTAATATAAGCACCATCAGAACGGGTCCCATAATATGAGCACCATCAGAACGGGCTCCCTAATATGAGCACCATCAGAACGAGTCCCCTAATATGAGCACCATCAGAACGGGTCCCCTAATATGAGCACCATCAGAACGGGCTCCCTAATATGAGCACCATCAGAACGGGTCCCATAATATGAGCACCATCAGAACGGGTCCCATAATATGAGCACCATCAGAACGGGTCCCCTAATATGAGCACCATCAGAACGGGTCCCCCGATATGAGCAACATCAGAACGGGTCCCCTTATATGAGCACAATCAGAGCGGGTCCCCTAATATGAGCACCATCAGAACGGGTCCACTAATATGAGCACCATCAGAACGGGCTCCCTAATATGAGCACCATCAGAACGGGTCCCCTAATATGAGCACCATCAGAACGGGTCCCCTAATATGAGCACCATCAGAACGGGCTCCCTAATATGAGCACCATCAGAACGGGTCCCATAATATGAGCACCATCAGAACGGGTCCCATAATATGAGCACCATCAGAACGGGTCCCCTAATATGAGCACCATCAGAACGGGTCCCCTTATATGAGCACAATCAGAACAGGCACCCTAATATGAGCACCATCAGAACGGGTCCACTAATATGAGCACCATCAGAACGGGCTCCCTAATATGAGCACCATCAGAACGGGTCCCATAATATGAGCACCATCAGAACGGGTCCCATAATATGAGCACCATCAGAACGGGCTCCCTAATATGAGCACCATCAGAACGGGTCCCCTAATATGAGCACCATCAGAACAGGTCCCCTAATATAAGCACCATCAGAACAGGTCCCCTAATATGAGCACCATCAGAACGGGTCCACTAATATGAGCACCATCAGAACGGGCTCCCTAATATGAGCACCATCAGAACGGGTCCCCTAATATGAGCACCCTCAGAATGGGTCCCCTAATATGAGCACCATCAGAACGGGTCCCGTAATATGAGCACCATCAGAACGGGTCTCCTAATATGAGCACCATCAGAGCGGGTCCCCTAATATGAGCACCATCAGAACGGGTCCCCTAATATGAGCACCCTCAGAACGGGTCCCCTTATATGAGCACCATCAGAACGGGTCCCCTAATATGAGCACAATCAGAACGGGTCCACTAATATGAGCACCATCAGAACGGGCTCCCTAATATAAGCACCATCAGAACGGGTCCCATAATATGAGCACCATCAGAACGGGCTCCCTAATATGAGCACCATCAGAACGAGTCCCCTAATATGAGCACCATCAGAACGGGTCCCCTAATATGAGCACCATCAGAACGGGCTCCCTAATATGAGCACCATCAGAACGGGTCCCATAATATGAGCACCATCAGAACGGGTCCCATAATATGAGCACCATCAGAACGGGTCCCCTAATATGAGCACCATCAGAACGGGTCCCCCGATATGAGCAACATCAGAACGGGTCCCCTTATATGAGCACAATCAGAGCGGGTCCCCTAATATGAGCACCATCAGAACGGGTCCACTAATATGAGCACCATCAGAACGGGCTCCCTAATATGAGCACCATCAGAACGGGTCCCCTAATATGAGCACCATCAGAACGGGTCCCCTAATATGAGCACCATCAGAACGGGCTCCCTAATATGAGCACCATCAGAACGGGTCCCATAATATGAGCACCATCAGAACGGGTCCCATAATATGAGCACCATCAGAACGGGTCCCCTAATATGAGCACCATCAGAACGGGTCCCCTTATATGAGCACAATCAGAACAGGCACCCTAATATGAGCACCATCAGAACGGGTCCACTAATATTAGCACCATCAGAACGGGCTCCCTAATATGAGCACCATCAGAACGGGTCCCATAATATGAGCACCATCAGAACGGGCTCCCTAATATGAGCACCATCAGAACGGGTCCCATAATATGAGCACCATCAGAACGGGTCCACTAATATGAGCACCATCAGAACGGGCTCCCTAATATGAGCACCATCAGAACGGGTCCCCTAATATGAGCACCATCAGAACGGGTCCCCTAATATGAGCACCATCAGAACGGGCTCCCTAATATGAGCACCATTAGAACGGGTCCCCTAATATGAGCACCATCAGAACGGGTCCCCTAATATGATCACCATCAGAACGGGTCCCCTAATATAAGCACCATCAGAACGGATCCCATAATATGAGCATCATCAGAACGGGTCCCCTAATATAAGCACCATCAGAACAGGTCCCATAATATGAGCACTATCAGAACAGGGCCACTAATATGAGCACCATCAGAACGGGTCCCCTAATATGAGCACCATCAGAACGGGTCCCCTAATATGAGCACCATCAGAACAGGTCCCCTAATATAAGCACCATCAGAACAGGTCCCCTAATATGAGCACCATCAGAACGGGTCCCCTAATATGAGCACCATCAGAACGGGCTCCCTAATATGAGCACCATCAGAGCGGGTCCCCTATTATGAGCACCATCAGAACGGGTCCCCTAATATGAGCACCATCAAACAGGTCCCCTAATATAAGCACCATCAGAACAGGTCCCCTAATATGAGCACCATCAGAACGGGTCCACTAATATGAGCACCATCAGAACGGGCTCCCTAATATGAGCACCATCAGAACGGGTCCCCTAATATGAGCACCCTCAGAATGGGTCCCCTAATATGAGCACCATCAGAACTGGTCCCGTAATATGAGCACCATCAGAACGGGTCTCCTAATATGAGCACCATCAGAACGGGTCCCCTAATATGAGCACCATCAGAACGGGTCCCCTAATATGAGCACCCTCAGAACGGGTCCCCTTATATGAGCACCATCAGAACGGGTCCCCTAATATGAGCACCATCAGAACGGGTCCCCTAATATGAGCACCATCAGAACGGGCTCCCTAATATGAGCACCATCAGAACGGGTCCCATAATATGAGCACCATCAGAACGGGTCCAATATTATGAGCACCAGCAGAACGGGTCCCCTAATAAAAGCACAATCAGAACGGGTCCCCTAATATGAGCACCATCAGAACGGGTCCCCTAATATGAGCACCATCAGAACGGGCTCCCTAATATGAGCACCATCAGAGCGGGTCCCCTAATATGAGCACCATCTGAACGGGTCCCCTATGAGCACCATCAGAACGGGTCCCCTAATATGAGCACCATGAGAACGGGCTCCCTAATATGAGCACCATCAGAGCGGGTCCCCTATTATGAGCACCATCAGAACGGGTCCCCTAATATGACCACCATCAGAACAGGTCCCCTAATATAAGCACCATCAGAACAGGTCCCCTAATATGAGCACCATCAGAACGGGTCCCCTAATATGAGCACCATCAGAACGGGCTCCCTAATATGAGCACCATCAGAGCGGGTCCCCTAATATGAGCACCATCAGAACGGGCTCCCTAATATGAGCACCATCAGAACGGGCTCCCTAATATGAGCACCATCAGAACGGGTCCCCCGATATGAGCACCATCAGAACGGGTCCCCTAATATGAGCACAATCAGAACGGGTCCCGTAATATGAGCACCATCAGAACGGGTCCACTAATATGAGCACCATCAGAACGGGCTCCCTAATATAAGCACCATCAGAACGGGTCCCATAATATGAGCACCATCAGAACGGGCTCCCTAATATGAGCACCATCAGAACGGGTCCCCTAATATGAGCACCATCAGAACGGGTCCCCTAATATGAGCACCATCAGAACGGGCTCCCTAATATGAGCACCATCAGAACGGGTCCCATAATATGAGCACCATCAGAACGGGTCCCATAATATGAGCACCATCAGAACAGGTCCCCTAATATGAGCACCATCAGAACGGTTCCCCCGATATGAGCAACATCAGAACGGGTCCCCTTATATGAGCACAATCAGAACGGGTCCCCTAATATAAGCACCATCAGAACGGGTCCACTAATATGAGCACCATCAGAACGGGTCCCCTAATATGAGCACCATCAGAACGGGTCCCCTAATATGAGCACCATCAGAACGGGCTCCCTAATGTGAGCACCATCAGAACGGGTCCCATAATATGAGCACCATCAGAACGGGTCCCATAATATGAGCACCATCAGAACGGGTCCCCTAATATGAGCACAATCAGAACGGGTCCCGTAATATGAGCACCATCAGAACGGGTCCACTAATATGAGCACCATCAGAACGGGCTCCCTAATATAAGCACCATCAGAACGGGTCCCATATTATGAGCACCATCAGAACGGGCTCCCTAATATGAGCACCATCAGAACGGGTCCCCTAATATGAGCACCATCAGAACGGGTCCCCTAATATGAGCACCATCAGAACGGGCTCCCTAATATGAGCACCATCAGAACGGGTCCCATAATATGAGCACCATCAGAACGGGTCCCCTAATATGAGCACCATCAGAACGGGTCCCCTAATATGGGCACCATCAGAACGGGCTCCCTAATATGAGCACCATCAGAACGGGTCCCATAATATGAGCACCATCAGAACGGGTCCCATAATATGAGCACCATCAGAACGGGCTCCCTAATATGAGCACAATCAGAACGGGTTCCCTAATATGAGCACCATCAGAACGGGTCCACTAATATGAGCACCATCAGAACGGGTCCCCTAATATAAGCACCATCAAAACGGGTCCCCTAATATGAGCACCATCAGAACGGGCTCCCTAATATGAGCACCATCAGAACGGGTCCCATAATATGAGCACCATCAGAACGGGTCCCATAATATGAGCACCATCAGAACGGACCCCCTAATATGAGCACCATCAGAACGGGTCCCCCGATATGAGCAACATCAGAACGGGTCCCCTTATATGAGCACAATCAGAACGGGTCCCCTAATATGAGCACCATCAGAACGGGTCCACTAATATGAGCACCATCAGAACGGGCTCCCTAATATGAGCACCATCAGAGCGGGTTCCCTAATATGAGCACCATCAGAGCGGGTCCCCTATGAGCACCATCAGAACGGGTCCCCTAATATGAGCACCATCAGAACGGGTCCCCTAATATGATCACCATCAGAACGGGTCCCCTAATATAAGCACCATCAGAACGGATCCCATAATATGAGCATCATCAGAACGGGTCCCCTAATATAAGCACCATCAGAACAGGTCCCATAATATGAGCACTATCAGAACAGGGCCACTAATATGAGCACCATCAGAACGGGTCCCCTAATAGGAGCACCATCAGAACGGGTCCCCTAATATGAGCACCATCAGAACAGGTCCCCTAATATAAGCACCATCAGAACAGGTCCCCTAATATGAGCACCATCAGAACGGGTCCCCTAATATGAGCACCATCAGAACGGGCTCCCTAATATGAGCACCATCAGAGCGGGTCCCCTATTATGAGCACCATCAGAACGGGTCCCCTAATATGAGCACCATCAGAACAGGTCCCCTAATATAAGCACCATCAGAACAGGTCCCCTAATATGAGCACCATCAGAACGGGTCCACTAATATGAGCACCATCAGAACGGGCTCCCTAATATGAGCACCATCAGAACGGGTCCCCTAATATGAGCACC
This sequence comes from Flabesymbios commensalis, assembly GCA_964017125.1. Classification (NCBI taxonomy): domain Eukaryota; kingdom Metazoa; phylum Annelida; class Polychaeta; order Terebellida; family Flabelligeridae; genus Flabesymbios; species Flabesymbios commensalis. Next base: position 22,917,245 of record OZ024912.1, read on the forward strand.
TTCAGAATGGGTCCCCTTATATGAGCACCATCAGAACGGGTCCCGTAATATGAGCACCATCAGAACGGGTCTCCTAATATGAGCACCATCAGAACGGTTCCCCTAATATGAGCACCATCAGAACGGGTCCCCTAATATGAGCACCCTCAGAACGGGTCCCCTTATATGAGCACCATCAGAACGGGTCCCCTAATATGAGCACCATCAGAACGGGTCCCCTAATATGAGCACCATCAGAACGGGCTCCCTAATATGAGCACCATCAGAACGGGTCCCATAATATGAGCACCATCAGAACGGGTCCAATATTATGAGCACCATCAGAACGGGTCCCCTAATATGAACACCATCAGAACGGGTCCCCCGATATGAGCACCATCAGAACGGGTCCCCTAATATGAGCACAATCAGAACGGGTCCCCTAATATGAGCACCATCAGAACGGGTCCCCTAATATGAGCACCATCACAACGGGCTCCCTAATATGAGCACCATCAGAGCGGGTCCCCTAATATGAGCACCATCGGAACGGGTCCCCTATGAGCACTATCAGAACGGGTCCCCTAATATGAGCACCATCAGAACGGGTCCCCTAATATGATCACAATCAGAACGGGTCCCCTAATATAAGCACCATCAGAACAGATCCCATAATATGAGCATCATCAGAACGGGTCCCCTAATATAAGCACCATCAGAACAGGTCCCATAATATGAGCACTATCAGAACAGGGCCCCTAATATGAGCACCATCAGAACGGGTCCCCTAATATGAGCACCATCAGAACGGGTCCCCTAATATGAGCACCATCAGAACAGGTCCCCTAATTTAAGCACCATCAGAACAGGTCCCCTAATATGAGCACCACCAGAACGGGTCCCCTAATATGAGCACCATCAGAACGGGCTCCCTAATATGAGCACCATCAGAGCGGGTCACCTAATATGAGCACCATCAGAACAGGTCCCCTAATATAAGCACCATCAGAACGGGTCCCCTAATATGGGCACCATCAGAACGGGTCCCCTAATATGAGCACCATCAGAACGGGTCCCCTATGAGCACCATCAGAGCGGGTCCCCTAATATGAGCACCATCAGAACGGGTCCCCTATGAGCACCATCAGAACCGGTCCCCTAATATGAGCACCATCAGAACAGGTCTCCTAATATAAGCACCATCAGAACAGGTCCCCTAATATAAGCACCATCAGAACAGGTCCCCTGATATAAGCACCATCAGAACAGGTCCCCTAATAGAAGCACCATCAGAACGGGTCCCCTAATATAACCATCTGTTTTCATACTCATATGTTTGGACTATATTTTTACCTTTAATACCATTATTCAGGATACATAAATAATTACGATTATATTTTTTATTGAAAATATATCTAATTAACATTATCACTCCTTCTGTAACAAGCACACATGTTGTTTGTGCAGATACAACCTTGCTATGGCTTGAATAATCAATTTTCATTATTTTTAACATATCAGAACACATGTTTTATCACCATTTACTTGATACCGTGGCTTTCTTTTATTCCATTACGGTTATTGTTAATTGATATCAGCAGTAGTACCGCCTGGTGATAACTAGGTGCGGGATTCCTGGAGCAGTGGTTAAAGCTACCTGATTGGAAAATCGGAGATCGCGGGTTCGTCCCCCGCACTGGCATTCAAGTTTCAAAGAAATCAAATGTTTCTTCCCCACTCACTCGTAAAGACACAGGATTCGACTTTCAAATCATGTGTCTGGATGACAGTGTCATCTCATTCAACTCACCATCCTCAGGAGGTTCTCCTGGCCCAATTTGGCCTATTTGTACACAAATATAGCCTAAAGCCCTATTCATTCATTCATTCATTCATTCATTCATTCATTCATTCATTCATTCATTCATTCATTCATTCATTCATTCATTCATTCATTCATTCATTCATTCATTTATTCATTCATTCATTCATTCATTCATTCATTCATTCATTCATTCATTCATTCATTCATTCATTCATTCGTTCGTTCGTTCGTTTGTTCGTTCGTTCGTTCGTTCGTTCGTTCGTTCGTTCGTTCGTTCGTTCGTTCTTTCGTTCGTTCGTTCGTTCATTCATTCATTCATTCATTCATTCATTCATTCATTTATTTATTTATTTATACATTCATTTTTTTTTTGGAGGGGGGTGGAAAGTAGTATAAGAAATATGGCCTATTAGGCACACTTACCGTAATTGCTAAAATTACCACCCTTTGTGGTTCCGCTTGTGCTCACTTAATTGATGGTTATTTTTATGTCCTTGTTAAACATGATATAGGCCCTATGTTTAGTGCCAACAGCAGTAACTGGCCCAACGTCGAAGATGGTGAGCCTACCTTCACATTTTACCTACCTTACATCATCTTGTCCACTCAATGCTAGACATACGCAGAGCGCGGCTCGGGTTTTGTGTGCCGCACACCACTTGATAGTTGAAGATGACGTTACATCGACATTGGTTCAACGTCGACTGTTTGTTGTGTATTTGAATTTTCACCAAAAAGGCCGGATTGAAATGATCACCCACTTGCAAGTCCAACTGAGTGAAATGGTTATAAAATAGTTAGTTTAAGTAGCAGGACCAGGTAATCTGCTGTGCAAAGCCAAAAGGCAGTATCTGCTTACTTTACAATGAGGCTGATACTGTATTTTGGCTTTACAAAGCAGTACTTACAAACAAATATCTGCATTATCACCAGCATGTTTTAGAACTTCTTGCTATTGCTTGTTCTTGGACGTGTCAGTCGCGTTCTATATCTTGGGAAGTTACATTATCTCGTATGACTTATTTGGCAGCATGTTCCACAATATTTAACTGTGTGACACGTTAGCTTGTTTATTGACCATGTGTGCCATACGCTTAGTTCTCACATCATGCTTAATTGTTTTTTCTAGATTGTGAAACTAAAGTCTTACTTCATTTATTACCGATTTCAAAAAATATTTACACCATTCATTCATTGTTTTTTTACCCACGTAAAATATTTGATCTTTGTGGTAGTATAATCTTCTCTGGTCCAACAAAATATGTGTGAAAAAGGATAGCTGAAAACTAAATCGCTTCGTATCTCAACTGGTCCTGTTTGGTTTAAAATGTCTTTCTTTCATTCTCCCTGGACCAGACACGCGGCATCTGAGCATTCCCAGATTTAAAAAACAATTGCTACGATTATGCTAATATGACTATTTACTCTCAGCATGGTCAACAGGTACGGGTCCAACCTTTTATAAATGGCCGCCCGTTTATAAACGACCGTGCGTTTATAAACACTCGCATAAACACTCGCATAAGCACTTGCAGTGCACTTCCGGTGAGTGTTTATAAACGGACGGTCAATGTTAAAATATGTTCATCAAATAAATGGTTTTGCCCCCCCTCCCTTTCGAACCACAGGTGTGTATCAACAATACGATGAAGTGTATATTAAACAATCAAGGATATTAAATTTACTCATTCATTTGAAACCGGTACTTTCTTGAACAATGCTAACTTTCAATTAAGTTGTCCAAAACCAGTGTTCTGTAAAGACAAAAGGCGACAACTGTTTACTTTTCAAGTAAACAGATACTGCCTTTTGGCTGTGTACGACAGCATAGTGCGTCACAGATAAAGGTAAAGGGCGAAGTAATCGTAATGTGCTAAGCCCTTTCGCCTTCAATAGGGGCCTATAATCAGATAATTACAAGTTGTGCACTAAAAGTTACTTCACGCGAATCTAGATGATTATGTATCACTCACCGCGCCAGGGATAAATGTCAGCTCACGTTCCATATCCCACGTCATCGGGGACGTATATGTACGTCACCAGGACGTACTCGTTAACCATTTCAATGAGACCCAGTAAACACAAAACATTTGTATAATATTTATACAATGTTGGACCAACGTTGAAGACGTTGTGCCGACGTTGTATCAATATTATACAAATGTTTTGTGCTTACTGGGGAGGTGTCCCATATATATAACTATCATGCTATACCAAAATGCTAGTAATATTGTGTCTTAGTACACCGAGTAAATTTAGCTTGCTATCTAAATTTAATTGAATGTGATAAGCAACCGTTGCTGCAATAGCTCGTCCAAAAAATAGATTTCGCGGGTGTTTTTGTACATTTTAAAGCTGGGATATGTATCAATCAATTTCAAGTTCGGCTGAATAAAAACATATTTTTAAAAACCCGGCCCCCGACGGGTTAAATCACTCAACTGATTTTCCAGTATTCCCGGGTGACATGGTTTGATAATTCTGGTCTGCAAAGTTAAGAGGCAGTATCTGCTTACTTGTAAAGAAGCAGATACCATGGCTTTGTACGGCCGTATTCTGTCCTGCGAAGTCTAATAACAGTAACTGTTTACATTTTAACCCTTTAACCACCGGTGCAGCATATATTTGGGTTTTCATTTTTTATTAGCTCATTAAGTACCACCTTTTAAATATTCAGCAATATTTGAAAACAGTTAACCTCCATTTAGTCAAATCTGAATAATTTTCACTCACTTGAAGTTGTGAATCGCGTCAGCGAGACACAACTTCAATTGGGTGAAAATTCAGATTAATTAATTTGGCGATTAAAGGGTTAAATACGATTTTCATGCTCGACATCAGCATTTTAGGGTTTACATTTTGTTAAAACATCCAAATTTCCACTAACATTTATACTAGTTGAAACAAATACAATGACTGGCAGTGTAACCGTTGCTTTTCCAGGACAAGATAGACTTATTATATTTGATGCAATGCTGTCGTGCAAAGCCAAAAAGGCATGTCTGAAAAACACACGCAGGAGCAGCAGTGTTCGAGCCCTGGACTCATGCACGACTGGCGAGGCAGTCAGGCACTCGACCAAAGTCCCACGTCATGTGTAAAGGAGCGCGCAGCGCGTGGCTCTGCGCGAAATTAACGCCGATACACTGGTTTCAACCTTAACTCGACGAGGCCGCCAGTACCGTGATCGTCTATTGGTCACGTTGAGAAGGAATAAAGAAGGGTATTTCTCTGACAAACCGATGCAGGATCAGTGGGGTCACGGTGACATTAAACTGCTTCTACAACCCTTTAACTATTACAGCACTTAAATACTTTCGGAGGAAGGAGGCCAAAGAATTTTATCAATTTGAAATCATCATAAATGACTTATTCAGCTCTTTCTGCTTCATTTGAATACCTATGTGATGGGTCTACGGTCATTATAAATATCTTTACTCTGACTGTGCAGGGATTGGCTTTAGATGTCATAATATGACGCCTATGGTCGTTTTTTTAACATATTATTTGTGCATTAAAAACACACCACTTAAATCTCTAATATTCATACACGCTGCTCTAATATGTATCCCCCCAATGACGTTTCAATGTTGGCTCACCGTCTTCGACGCTGGCCCTACATTGAAACAGCCCTGGATGAATACCCTGTGTTTGCTGGGGTTAACACATTCTTGAGCGCGCTTTAGGCTAGCCAGCTACCAAAGTGGAATACAATGGATTGGGAAGGTAACGTTTCTGAAATGTAGGTCATGTTTTTATGTCAAACATCACAAGATAGTTTATAGTTATTCATTATTTGGCGATTAGCCTAGTTTGCGTGATGAATTATCAGGTTTTTAACTCCACAACATGTGATGAGCATATGACTTCATCAGGCACGATTTCAGCAACATCTCAGTCTCAAGCTCACTGATTGACTGTAAAAACAAATCTGGAAAGATAAAAATGTTATAGTACCTAACCGCCGAGATTTAATTACAAATTATCTAGATTTTAAATTAAATTAAAAAGTATCCATTTGATTACCATGTTATTTAAGTATAATGTGTTTAAACTAGTTGATGAAAAAGCCATTACATCCCCGAAAGCTCAACATATACAGTATAGTCTCCACTCATTCATTATCAGATACAATAGTCATAAGTGTAATATTGGACGAAAACAATTAAAGAAACAAATTACATGATTATACCTATAATTATGTATGATTTAACAGCATCATTAACAAACATACGAATTATGACAGATTTCTCAATACACATGTCAATCTAGGAGTAGCATCGGTATTATATTTAAATTGGACACAACTGTTATTCTAAAATATATTATATCTGACTTCAGCATGTTCACGATTGAAAACACTGTTTTCTTTAGGAAACATAGGGCTTACAATCCAATGTTCATAGGCCTATAGGCCGAAGTTGAAAGAAATAGCAGATAGCAGAAATTGAAGATTTATGTGAACGTCCTTTAACCCTTTAACCGCCAAATTATTGAATTTGAATTTTCACGCACTTGAAGTTGTGTCTCGCTGACGCGATCAACAACTTAAAGTGAAGTTATTCAGATTTGACAAGATGGAGGTCAACTCTTTTCAAATCTTGCTGGTTGATGTCACGTTTTATCTTTAACATATTTAAAATGTGGTACTTAATGTACTAATAAAAAATAAAAACCCTAAGATATGCGGCACCGGCGGTTAAAGGGTTAATGACAGATAGGTTGTTGCTTGTTATTTTGGATATATAGTGGCAGAGATTGATAACATATGTCAATATGTGGACATCGGTCCACATAATAACAGGTACTTACTCTGTATTGAAGTTACTTTTTTTTGAAGGTAAAAAATGATAAGTACCGCAAATGTCGTTGTAGTATGTTGTTATACATGTATCAGAATAATATATTAACCCTTAGAGCGCTGAAATATATTTTTTTTAAACCATGCAGACCATAGGGTTTTTTAAATGTGAAATCAGCGTCATTAAGCGTGTTAGCTAGCCCTTTCCGCTTCTTGAATACCTATGTTATGGGTCTAGGACCATCATAAACTTTTTACTCTTACAGTGCGGGGAGCGACTTTTCGACGCCAGAATCTGACGTCTACAGACTAAAGTCGATCCCCGCACCGAAATTGTAGGCCTATAATATGTATAATGGCCGTAGAACCGTAATATAGGTATATAAATGAAGCGGAAAGAGCTAGCTAAAAATAGTTATGACGATTTCAAATTAAATAAAAAACACTTGGCATATATACAAGGAAAATCATTAGTATAATTAAAATGTATATTTAATTATATCCGCATATTTCTTGGTCCCATAGTAATGGCATAATTATCTTGTTATAAAGTGTTACTCGACGATGCACTGTTCTGCCGTGCAAACCAAAAGGCGGTGTCTGCATAGTCGTAATGTGAGCAGATACGGCATTTTGGCTCTGCACGGCAGTAATGATTTATTGCCCGAGAAGTTATGTTACTAGTTTTTGACATCTAAATAAAGAGGTGATAAAACATGGCATTCATCTACGGCGAATATGTGAGTCTAAATATTAAGAAAGAGGGTTAGTCGTAGATGGATGCAGGCAAAACACAACCATAGTCGTATCAACGGTTCCTGGTATATTCAAATACTGAAGATACATTTACAGTGCACAGCGATGATAAGTCATAATATTCTCTTAACCCTTAAAGCTCTCAATTATTTTCTATAAACCAAGGAAACCAAAGTGCTTTTCGCAATTTTAAATCAGTATAAATGTCTTAGTTAGCTCTTTCCGGTTCATTTGAATACTTTTGTTATGGGTCTACGGCCGTTAGAAATATTTTTATTTTTTTCAGTGCGGGGACCGTCTTTATGCATCAGAATCTGCCGTCTCGGATTTTGACGTATAAAAACGGTCCCCGCGCTGAAAGGGTCAATATAGTATAGACACCATCACTGACTGCGTTTTATGTGTCTAAAATGCGACACTTTAAACTGCACGAACATCATCTGCAATTGCCTCAAATCAAAGCTTGATTTTGGCAGTTGAAATTATAATATTTTAAGGACGCTGAAGAAGCTGGCTTTGGCATAACTACTGGCCATTTTACTACCTTTTTCATTTAACCCTTTAACTCCCAATCTATTTAATTGAAATCTTCACTCCACTGTGTCTTGCTGACGCGATTTGTGAGTGAAAATTATGCAGATGTAACAAAATGGAGGTCAACCATTCTGAAATCTTGCTGATTAATTTCACGTTTTACGCTCACCATGTTTAAAACTGGTTTTAATTTGTGAATAAAACGCATATAATCCCGACCGGCTTTTCAAAGGTCAAACTATTAGTATTTGTGAAAGTGTGACCCGAAGAAAAAATATCGGTCACGGTGTACGTAGCAGATTGTCTCAAAGTCAGACCAGATGGCAGATTTTGGGTGTGTTTGGAGGGATCACACTCTTGTGACATAAGTCAATAATTCAATCTTGAAGAGCATATTTACAAGCTCTGCCTGCTCTCAACCCATTACGTTAAACTTTAATCTTTGACATTTTCATTAAATTGATTTGCGTCACCTTCATATCCTAGCGTTTAAAATTTAGATGTGCTGTATATCACAGTTTACTTGTGCTTTATTCAAGATCTGCGTCTGACAATTTGATATAGTCCCTTTTGTATTAAAAGGGTCTAGTGCCAGTCTATCTATCTACTAGTGTCAGTCTAAAAAAATAGCGCTTTGTATATTTTCATACAACGGGGGCGATATTTATCTTGTATATAATAGTAATAATCAAGTAATAATCAATTATCTGTTATTTTATCGCAATATCCAGTGTTTTACTATGGCAATGCCTTTTACCAAGATTTTATTCTGTATGTGATACCATGTAAATTGCAGTGTGAAAATTAACATGTATATACATGTACAAATATTTTATGACAAATAAGTCAGTAATGACTTTCTTTATGTCAAATATCCATCTATATATACATGTATATTACATAAGAGAAACAGGTGGAATGATCAAACTTTTCATAGTTGCATAACCCTATTAATTAACCCTTTCAGCGCGGGGCAGTCTTTAGACGTCAGAAAGTCGGTCTCTGCACTGAAAGAATTAAACATATAAATGACAACAGACCCCATAACGTAGGTATTCAAATGAAGCGGCAAGAGCTAACTAAGACATTTATAATGTTTTAAAATTGAAAAAAACTTTTGGTCTCCAAGGTTTATACAAACATATTCCAGCGTTGTAGCCTAAGGGTTATTTTTACCTTCTACCTGTTGCTGAAAATAGGCCAAGGTCACTGGGCCGAGATCACCATTGTGGGCCGTGGTCACCCAAATTATTATTTTATTAGTGGACGAATCGAGTGAGGAATCAACTATTGCTATGCTGGGCCAAAAAGGAAAAAGTGGGTCGAAGTCACCGGGCACAGATCACCGTGGGCCAAAGTCACATGTATCCTGTTGCGTTCCTTCGCTAGAGCGCTAGCTTGAAACGGATGATGTTCAGTGTAGGCCTACCTGTCGCGGAAAACTGCCTGAAATAGATCCCCTCCTTGAAGACGAAAGGGTGTATCTGCAACTTTAAGAAGAGCCGGATACACCCTTTACTTTTCAAGGGTGTGATAACAGGATGCACTGCTTTGTTATTTTGCTTCATGTGACTCATGCTCACCACTTTTCTTGACGCACCTCTGACGGCGTTGGGTGTTGGGTGTTGGGCGTCTGCTGGCTAAATGCTGGACCACCGTCTACGACGCTAACCCAACGTTTCACCACTAGTGGCCCAACGTCTCACGTTTGTTGGAATATGGACTTTGGATCGGCCTGCGAACACCGGGTGGTCCATCTACTTTGATGTCTGTTTGTTTGTGTTTATAAATGTCAACTATTAACTTTGACATTTGAGTACAGACCATTTCAGCCACCTGATTGACCTGCTCAAATAACGTGACTTCACGAGAAGTTCAACCGTTTTAGTAGCCGTTTAACCCTTTTAAGCCTGGGGGTTTACCATTGTCATCTTCATCCACACGAGCCGCGAATTGCTATCGCAATTCTCGCCTTGTAGTGGATGAAAATGATTTGATGTGGTTTAAAAATGGAAAAAAATTGGCATGTATTGGTAAACCAGTTTCATGGGAATTTTCGTTCTAAAACCCTTTGTTTTAGGAAAGTCGAGGATGTTTTCATGGATGTAAAATGATGCTTTAATGCATCATGGGGGCTTAAAGGGTTAAATCGCAGTTATTTGGAAATAAATATGTTTTTAAAAGGCAAATTTTGGAAATGTCTGGTCTAAAATTAAACAAATATTAGTATTTTTTACCCACTTGATGTTGTGGGTCGCGGTAGCGAGATACAACCTTCAAGTGGGTAAAACAATAAATTATTTGATTTAGCAGTTAATTAAGGGTTAATGTAATATTAAAAATCTTTTGATTTGTGGATCTATATATTTCGCTCTCTGTATCTTATCTTACCATGCTCACCTCAGCTCACATATCGGCGCCATTATTATATCTGTCATACCGTACCGTGTCTTGACCATATGTCGTTATGAACCATATGTCGTTATTCTGTATGAAATGAGTGTTTAAACATCAAGAGTTGTAAATGATTGGTCTCAAATTAAAAAAAATAGACTAACTGTCACTGACGTGACGCTGTGGGTCGCGCTAGCGAGACAAAAACCTTAATCTGTTAACTGGGTGAACATTTAGATAAGTTACCTTATCGAGAGAAGGGTGAATGCAATGATGGAATAAACAACGTAATATTTTTCATATCGTGACCGATTTATCAATGTCGTGTTGTACAAAAAACCCAGATGCGAGCAAAAGTGCAGGCTCTGTGTAATAAAGATGTGTAACCTCATAAAAAATATTGATATCATCGCCCTTTTAGAGAGGGGACGTTACCTGGATACTGACGATTACTTTTACAATGTCACTTCACAGCAATCACAAAACATTTGTATAGCATTTATACAACGCCGACCCGACGTATTTGACGTTGGGCAAACATTGTATAAATGTTATACAAATGTTTTGAGTTTATGCCATTATAATGGGATATTACAATTATTTCATGTTGAATAGCACGGCCCATTATCAGTATGGGATCACATTGTTGGACCAGCGTCGATGACGATGTGCCAACATCAACCCAACATTGGGCCAATGCCTTGTGTTAGCTGAGGAGCGGGGACTTTCCACTCAGTAACTTGTTAACCCTTCTAGCGCTAAAGCACGAGTATATACCCTGGGCCACATTCATTTCGATAATTCTGTAGCGCATGCTTCTCGTCGATGTTTATCTAATTCTAGAATTGACCCTTTAACCACCGGTGTCGCATATATTCGGGTTTTCATTTTTTATTAGCACATTAAGTACCACCTTTTAAACATGTTAAATATCATGACTATAAAATGTGACATCAATCAGCACCATTTGAAAAGAGTTTACCTCCATTTTGTCAAATCTGAATAATTTTCACTCACTTGAAGTTGTGGATCGCGTCAGCGAGACACAACTTCAAGTGGGTAAAAATTCAGCTTGAATAATTTGGCGCTTAAAGGGTTACTTTAATGGGTATCTATATAGTCCAGGAGCACGAATTTGGAAATTTAGTTTCGTTCAACACCAAAAGTAACCAAGGTTTGACTATCTGGGATGATGGTATGAACATTCTAGAACAACACCAGGCAGTGTGTACAATCAAATTGTGGTATCAATAAATATTTATGGGCAATTTTAAGGAAAGGGGGTGTATTGATGGTATTACCTCAAAATTTGGAATATGTATACATAATTGTCAATAAAGATTATAGCATAAAAATGTAATGTTTTTAATGGTTTATGTCTATGTAGAAAAACATTAGAACAATGTTTAAGTTATGAAAGTCAATGAAGGTCATAACTTGTACCACAGCGATCTTAGCAAATGTTTTGTTATTACGCTATATGTACTTTAGTATCATTTCTTGAGTAATAACATTAACCAAGGTTGGACGTGATAGAATTATAGTATATACCCGCTACAATAACTTCAGCTAGAACATAGAGCGAAACTGTGGTATCAATATTTTTATAGGGCTTTTTTATTGTAGGGTGTATTATATGTCATAATCTGTAACATTGAATACGAGTGCCAAAATAGGCAATATATTAGTCAAAAGTCATTCTGTAAAAAGGTCTATGCGTTGACACAATCCTGGTCATACGCACCAATGTAAGCGTGTTTTATCCGTGACACAAATCCTGGTCACGGCACCAATGTAAACGGGTCTTATCCGTGATACGTTGACACGCTATCGTCGGGTGTCCAAATGTTCTGGCATGGCAAACACAACACTCGTGGATAAAATACTTAACTATTGAATATATATAAAATATATATTAAGCATAAAACATTCAATTTCTCAGTACACTGATGTTAGTACTTATATCTCGTTGTGTAAATTGTTGATAATTTTGCTGTTGCTTCAGTGATCTACAAGGTGTTAGATACCGAAGCAACTCCCACTAAATTTAGCCAAACCCGAAACGTCTCTGTTAGAATTCTACCCAATTTCTCTCTCAATTTCTTCACGAAGGCTGAGTGCGCCTTCCTTTATAGCGGATCCCGACGGGTGCGGTCACTTCCTCTGATGAAATGCCGTCTACACCAATCAGGATCCTTACTTTGGTATACACAGACATTCCTGGGCTGTTTCCCAGAACTGACTCACACAGGCCTCCAGAACTAGGGTGCCTCCTGTATGACAATTAGTACTTGTCGCAGTACCGTCTCCACCAGGTGGTTCTCATGTAAACAGCCCAGGACAGAATGTTTATTCCACCCCTTAATTACAGAAACCCCCCAATTTAGACACCTGTTACTTAACATTGTTACAATTCAATTACCTAGATTATGTCACCAAAACGTAAGACGTTTAACAAGCTGTATACATGAGGATAAAAACAGCAAAATTTATCAGGTTTTGTAAGTCATTGAAGGTCAAATCATCATACGATAGGTCTTTTTTTTCATAACGGTGTTTCTATTTTCATATTACTTGTTAAACACCGAAACTAACCAAGTTTTGACTTGATCATATGACGAAATAAAAATCCTAGAACAAAACCAGATGGTATTCGTTGAAGTCAGTTTACTACACCCGGTGACATAGCACATGACATAGTCTGTAACACATAGTAACATTACTTATATGGCCATAAGTTTGCAAATTCTCAATCAAATTTAACAATTTTGGTACCAAAATGTTAAAGTTTTAATGTGCAAACTTTAATGAAAACGAAATATAAAACATATAAATTAATCAAGGGCAGCGAAGGTCAAAAGTCCATGCCACAGCGATCTGAACAGTAGTTTTTTTCATCATATTATTTTTTCGTTGATATAATTTTTTCAATACCAAATCTGACCAAGGTTGAAATTGATGGAATAAAAAAAATCAATCACGCGTAACATGTATAGTCAAATTGAGGTGTAAATAAAGTTTTAAACAGTTTTAACAGTTTTGTTTCTTCTGGTGGGATATAAATGACACAGTCTAAATCATAGAGCGTAATGACATTATTTACAATATATTTGACAAAACTTGATAAAATTTAGGTATTTTGCCATCAAAACTTACAGTGTTCAATTGGTATTATTTTAGTAAAAAACATGTATGTTAATTGCTAAATTGCAAAGACGAGCAAAGTTCAAATCCTCATACCAAATCAATCTAAACAGGTTTTTTTTGCTTCATCCTACCTATACTTTGACATAATTTCATTAACATCAAAGCTAACAAAGGTTTAAATTTATGGAATTATCATTTATCATATTCATGTATATAATAAACGCAAGTAGTACATACAGTCAAACTAAGGCATAAATAATGGTTTATAGTCCGCATAGATCCACAACGCAAGCCACATCCTTCTTGACAGTTGTTATTCATCACACTATGAGTGCGTTGAAATATCTCCCTTGACATCAAAACTAAACAAAGTTTGACTAAATACAATGATAAAATTGAGCATATCGAACAAACCATCCCAGGTTAGAACTAATGGCCTGAGTACTGTTCTCGCAGGTACTCAGACCTAACTTGCCATGTTTAAATTTGTGACCGTCACATTTTTAATCTACTTTCTCGACAAAAAGTTTGAACATAAACATACTCATCTTATGTTGACACATCCAATACACACTCGTTTATCCGAAGCAGGAACTGTCAAATGTTAGAATATACTTTTTGTCCAAAAAATACACATTTAATCACCATAACAAGCTTTTAAATTTCCCCAAAATTGTCAAACGTGTGTACAACGAGTGTACACGTCACATGATGACGTAGTCAATCTGCTACCGGAGGTCACGCGCAATTCTATTGCTAAGAACACAATCATTGTAGTACAAACTCAAACACACTAAATACAGTTACCAGCATGCTGCTATGCTCAAACATGTATCCAAATTTAACCTATTAAATATGGTGACCTACAGTTCTTCTTGAACTAGGCCTACATTGATCAGTGTTTTCAATTTAAGCTGCACACAAATAAAATACCTAATGCGCAACACCAATAAAATATTGCTGTCTAAAAAATATCACATAGGCCTAAGCACAGATGATTATCCGTGTTTTTTTCGGCTAAATCGTATCAATGGCTACAGGTACCCAGCCAACATTTAAAATGTCTGCATGGTAAAATAGGGTACCCACACTCTACGGTCACTGGTCAATGTTCAAAGAAGTCTTCTTCTTCTTCTTCTTTGCGTAACAGAGTTTAACTTCCAGTTGGAAGGCTGGTTACTCTGGGTGTTAGCGTTCGCTTGCAAATTTTGCTTAAAAGTTTGGTACCCATAGGCTTGGTTGTAGATAGTTTGTCTGGTGTGAGTAGGCCTACTAGTGCATAAACGGTTTATGGGCAGAGCTACTAACAAAAATAAACAAAGCGGAAAGAGTAGCTTGCCAACAAGGTACATGTTAAAAACAGTTTAAGTTAAAAAGATTGTGAGGGGAAACTGCAGACATATTTAATAACTGCAGCTTTGAAGGCATTTTGAGATGGGGATAAGACTATTGTGTCTGGTAAAGTGTTCCAGATTGGTATTGTTCTTGGGAAATATGCATGTTAAAATGATTCAGTGTTACATCTGTAGGGGAGAAAAGACAGTGAATTCGTTCTGGTTGTGGTGCGTATTGGCTTCAGATAGGGAGTAGGATCTATTGTGACAATACTGTTCTTGATTTTATATAACATAATAAGGCGGAGGCAACACCGTCGCTGGGCTAGTGTAGGCCACTGTAGCTGTTCTAGCATATCTGAGACGCTACTGGTGTTGTGGTACCGTCTCAGGACATATCTGGCCGCCCGCCTCTGCACCATTTCTATGTTTTGTATTACACTTTGAGTATGTGGATCCCTCTAGGCGGGGACGAACAAGTGCTTTATATGCTTTCGTCTTGATGTTGTGTGACCTTGTTTTGATGTTTCTCTTTACAAAGCCCAGCATCTGGTTTGCCTTGCCCGCTGTCTGATTAATATGCTTGTTCCAATTCAGGTCAGAAGTTATTGTTACTCCAAGATATTTTGTACTTTTTACTCTGTTTAAAATTTGGTTATGCATGCTGTAGTTAAATAAGGTAGGTTGCTTCTTGCGGGTGACTGTCAGCACTTCACATTTGCTTGGGTTAAAACTCATCAGCCACTTTTCTTCCCATTCTGTCAGCTTGTTCAAGTCACTCTGCAGCATCTGACAGTCATCCGCAGAAGCCACCTCAAAATATAAAATCGCATCATCAGCAAAAAGTCGGACTTTCGAAGAGAGAGATTAGGGCAGGTCATTTTTAAAAAATCAAGAACAGTTTTGGTCCAAGGACGGACCCTTGTGGTACTCCAACGGTTCCAGAAGCAATCCCCTCAAGGACAACCTGCTGTGTGCGATTTGTCAGAAAAGAAATTATCCATGCCAAAGTGCTACCTCTGATACCGTAGTAGGCTAATTTAGTTGCGAGATGCTTATGTGAAACTTTATCGAATGCTTTGCTAAAGTCAAGGACAGCTATGTCAACTTGTTTTTTGCGGTCTAAATTATCTGATAGCTCATGTACCAGGGTTAGTAGCTGCGTCTCTGCGGAGCGTTTGCTTCTGAGTCCGTGTTGCCATTCATAAAGTATTTTTTCAGATTCTAAGTGTTTCATTAAGTTTGATGCTATTACATGCTCCATAATTTTGCAACGTTAGGGAAACTGGTCTATAATTCGATGGTTTGTAACGTTCT
The DNA here is from genome assembly GCA_964017125.1 of Flabesymbios commensalis. Taxonomy (NCBI): domain Eukaryota; kingdom Metazoa; phylum Annelida; class Polychaeta; order Terebellida; family Flabelligeridae; genus Flabesymbios; species Flabesymbios commensalis. The sequence goes on from OZ024912.1 coordinate 22,933,332, forward strand.
CCTTTTTTTAAAGATTGGAACAACATTTGCTGTCTGCCAGTCATGCGGTACGTCGGATGTTTCAAGCGATTTATTAAAAATTTCGACTAATGGTTCAGCCAAAATATGGGTGAAATCGTGCAACAATCTGTGAACAATTTTATCTGGCCCTGGAGCCTTATGTATTTTGATGTCTTCTAGCAGTTTTAAAATGCCCGGAACAGTAACTTTGAATTTTTTCACGGATTGAAATGAACTGGGCCCCATGTCTGGCAGAGTGCTATGTGTTGTTGGGTTGAACACGGATTGGAATTGTTTGTTTAGTGCTTCAGCTTTTCCGTAAGTATCATTTATTAGTTTACCATTTGCTTTTAATGGAGAGCAGCTTGAGTCTTTTCACCATACCCCATAGTTTCTTGTTTCCTTTGTCGGCTTCTGGATCAATAATGTCTTCTAGATATTTATTGTAATTTTTCCTGATCTCTCTCTGGACTGTGCTTTTTAATTCGTGGAATTTATCTGTGTCTTCGGTAGAGTTACTTTTCTTCATTTTAGAAAATGCTTGATTTCTCTGTTTGATTTTTTGTTTAATGTTTTTACTTACCCACGGCAGTTTGTCTTACCCAAGACAGTTTAACCTTTTCACAACTACATTCTATAAACGCCCTTTTAAATTAATTCACACAAACATAATTTTTGCAATAACTGCATGATGCAATAACAGAGAAGCAATCTGGCTATCGGGTATTATTGGCCTAAAAAATTATAAATTACATAATCATGGTAACTCGATATGAAATTGTGACAAAAACTGACCGTTTATATACGGTGGTCACAGGCAATTTTGTTTGTTGCTATATTTATTATGCCGTCACACATAAGAAATTGCTATGATTGAGTTTGAATGACTATCATACGTTTATGGAATGACTATAATTATTAGTATCGTGGCTTACCATGGGTTTGACTATGTAATTTATAACTTTTTTAACCCAATATTAACTAGACAACCGGATGCTTATACGGGCGCATCAACCCCTGAAGTACCAAGGGGAAAAAGACAATTAAAAAGTATTGATAACTAACCACCAAATTATTGGATAAAAAATACAAGTAAACCTCCGTCAATATATATTTTTATGATTTTTATGATGTAAAGTATGTATTGTTTTTAATAGGATCAATGTCATAATTACTCGTCGAAATATGGTAAAATCATACTTGATTGATGGTAAAAGCCTTAGTTCCAACCCTCAATACCGGGGGACAGCACTGAGAGCGATTTCACGTTTTGGGGAGAGTCGACCATCTTATTGTGCATGATCATTGGTCCTAGTTCAAGAAGAACTGTAGGTAGACACTGTATTTAATGGGTTACATCTGGATACAAATTTGAACACAGCAGCATGTTGGTCACCGTATTTGGTGTTGCTAGTAAATATTTGATTACTATATTTTGCGATTGTATGCATAAGTACAAGGGTACATGTAGGTCTTGTACTGTCACTATACCTGAGTTTGTACTACAATGATTGTGTTCTTAGCAATAGAATCGCGCGTGACCTCCAGTAGCAGATCGACTACGTCATCATGTGACGTGTACATTCTTTGTACACACGTTTGACATTTTGGGGGAAATTTAAAAGCTTGTTATGGTGATTAAATGTGTTTTTTTATGGACAAAAAGGGTATTTTGACATTTGACAGTTCCTGCTTCGGATAAACGAGTGTGTATTGGATGTGTATTGGATGAGTATGTTTATATTCAAACTTTTTGTCGAGAAAGTAGATTAAAAATGTGACGGTCACAAATTTAAACATGGCACCTGCGAGAACAGTACTCAGGCCGTTAGTTCTAATCCCAGGTAGCAGGTATTTTTAAATTCTGGTCTAAATAATGTGTTAAATACTTCATTTTCATGTGCAGTAATAATATCAAATATCATAATATGAAACACGGAGTTCAATGGCATAATTGGCAACATATTACAAATAATCAATCAGATGTATTGTTTATAGTATCAACACATCCACATTTTATTGGGCTATGTATTAATATCAATAGACGTGACACAGCTATATGAATCACGTGACATTCATCTAGTCAGTAGTTTCATTATACAACTAATACTATATTCTGATATAAGTTTCTCTCGTATACCTACAAGATTTAAATAATTTAACATAAGTTATAGATTGTCATATCACACAGTTTCTTTGACGAAATGCTACGTGATCCGTTACAATTACGAGCGGTGTAAAATAACATTAATTCAGTGTACTATTGTAGTTAATAATGTTGCTTCGACCATGATAAGTCAAGCTCACAGTTCTTGTTTGACACTTCACAATGGATTGTTTGTGTGGATTTACATACTGACGGCGTCTAAAACTTACATACAATATTGCCTGTTGAATGTATATATGACAAATAATGATCCTGGTACTACGATACATACTTTATATAAGATAATCATATTTAAGTTGCAGTTCATTCATGTAATAAATAAGCTAGGTGTATATTACTATTAGCGTTTTTTTTCAAAACGACTGCAACACATGCTTGCAAAAATATATTACATTTTACCCAAGGAAAATTATAAATTAAATCGAGTTAGTGGAATGTTCACTTAAGGACTTGTCTAAAAAAATGTGGGAAATGATTATGTCATTATGCCTATGTAAACTTGCAGGGACATGAGGGGACAATAAGTGGCGTAAAGAAACTTGGTGTCACTTGATTTTTTTCATAGCTTTGGCACGCATATTGCTACTTACACCATATTAAAAATAAATATAGCTGTGTTGCTAGAAGAGATTGTTAATTATTCGCAAAAAGATGCAATTATTTCATTCAACTCTGTGTTTAGATTATGCTATTTATTATAACTTCAAATGACATAAAAGTACTTAAAACATCATTATTTTATGCCTTAATTTGACTATACAAACTTCCTGGCATTGTTCTTGGGACCCTATTTCATTATTTTTTTTCGGTCAAACCTTGATTAAGTTTGGGGTTTAGAACATTATTTCAACATTTAAAACGTATGATAAAAACACATGTCTAGATAGATGTGGCATGCGGCTGCGAACGTTTGCTGATATTTTCAACTTAGCTATTGTTTTTTTACATTTCTGTCAGTACATATATTTCTTATTAAAAATGTTACGTTCTAATGCCAGAATATTGAGATATAATTAAACGTAGGCTAATATATTATCACATTTGTCATTAAACTATGTATTTCAGACTGTGCAATTATATGTACTCCACATCAAAAGAAATATATTTATACCGTAATTTGACGATGCAAACTCTATAGAGGATCAATTTTAAATTTCTATCAAGTCAAACATTGGTTACAATTTGGAGTTGAGAAATTATGTCAGCGTTAAAAAAGTACGAAGACACAAACGCATGTCTTGATCACTGTTGTATGATATTTTGACCTTTACTGACCTTTACAACTTCGTGATAGCTACAATTTTTTTCTAAGAAATATTGTCGAATGAATAAAATATTTTTGGGAGCAAAATAGGTACATTTTTTTCATTATCAGCGAATTATGTCATTCTACTCCATGTGACATATTATGCTATCTGATATACACCAGTTGGAACAAACCAACAATAAAAACGTTTTATATAATAATTTGACTATGCACCCTACCTGGGTTTGTTGAATAGATTCCATGTCATTGTCCCATCCATTCAAACCTTTGAGCCAAGTTGGCAAACTCACAGTCGTATGCTGTTTTGACCTTTATTTAGCTTTATAACACAAACGTTGCTACTTCTTTTTTTCTTCATATATATAGTTCAATATGTGACTTACGTTTTGGTGGCAGAATATTTACTTTTTAACGACTGTTGCTAAATATATGGCCAATTTCGTCATCTATATTACACATTTCCAACTAGGCCATGTACTACACCCCCAGATTTGAAAAATCCACACAATATATATTATTACCAATATGTGCCTTACGTTCTAGTTGAGGTTATTCTAGAGGCTTTATGCTATTATTCTATGAATTTAAACCTTGGTTAGTATAATTATTAAACAAATGACAGAAAAGTACAAATAGTTGTATGGCGAAACATTTGGTTAATCACTGTGACATGGGGTTGTGACCTTTGTTGACCTCCATAACTTAGAAATTGTAATAACGTTTTTCTATATTTATATTACTCATTAAAAACATTACGTTTTGGTGCAAGAATCGTTAAAATTGCTTGAATATTGACAAAGATATTGCCAATTATGCACACATAACTCAATTTTTCTTGTGATACCATACACTACACCCTCTACCATAAAGTGCCCCCTGAAAAATAATTGATACCACAATTTGATTGTACACACTACCTGGGGTTGTTCTAGAAGGTTCATACTACAATTCTATGAACTCAAACCTTGGTTACTTTTGGTGTTGAGATAAATCCGTTTTTAAGCGTCTTTCAGGAATTCGCTCCTGGACTAATAGCGAGGGACGTCATAATTTTATTTTACTACATGTGAAAGGATCCAATTTTTGAAATACTGAATATAATCTTACGATTTTTTCAGGAATATTAGGACTTCATTGAAATATGATTTTTCACAGAATTTCATAAAAATAGGTTTAGAATTGAGAAATCAACGAAAAACATGTGCTACTGGTTAGTTGTGGCCTAAAGTCGTTTATAACATGTTTTTTTCAACCGTTTAAATCACTGTTATTGGGAATGAAACGAATGTATCAACATCAAGACTTGCAAATGTTTGATTTCATGTTAAAAAAAAAATATTAGTAATTTTCAGTCACTTGAAGTTGTGGGTCGCGGTAGCGAGACACAACTTCAAGTGGGTGAAAATTAAATAAGATATCTTAAAGTGTATAGGGTTAATAAATTGGCAGTCGTAGAACAATGTTGGAGTTTCGATCAGCTGGGCTCTGACTGGGAAAGGTCAGGTCCAAGTCTCATCGAATAACACGCACCGTCCACCAAACATTGGCCAAATGTCTGTTTACTGTTGGGCCAGCGTCACTGACGTTTGACCAACATTGAGCAAACACCGGGTCAATGTATCCTGTTTCCTTGGCTGCACAGCCTCAAAACAAAACTGATGTTTTTTCCAGTGAATGTTACTCATACGTGTTCTCTCTATGTACTGCAGAAACGTGATGAAATATTTACCAGAAAAAATGTTCATGTTTACAGTTTTTAGCACGCTGTGTATTTTTTGTTATTTTTTTCATTTTATTTGATTTTCCAGTTGAAAAACATGCAAAACAATGGTACAATATCATTATTATTAATTGAGTAACACGTTGTTAACTTTGGTTGACGGGAACAGGTCGAGATGACCTCTACGAGGCCTGTCAACCATATATTAGAGAATTAAAATTATAATTATGATAAAGTAATATACAACAGTATAATATAAAACCAACTGTTAGGTGTTGGAATACTTATCATGTAAGATTACGTCAGGTTTAGTGTACAAAATAGTAATGTTTTCGTGTACATGCTATTTTGATAAAACACTACTACAAGGTTTCTACACCATGTAGCAAAAAATATACCATGGAAAGTGTAGAAACGTAATTAAAACATCTGAATGCTGTAGTTGTTTATTATATATGAGGACATACAACTAATGTAAGTGTAAAAACGATATGTTACTTTTAATTCTAACATCTACACATACCTACATATATACATCCCTAAATGAATTACTGTTAACCTAGAAAGCCACCGCTGATGTCAGCTCATATAGCGGTCGCGCATGCTGCCAAGATAGATATCCAATACTGACGTCAGCTTGTATAGCCGTTGCGCAGCCGAAATATGATACCTAGATAGATATTCAATACACTAGTATAAGTTTGTTGGCTCGTCAGCTGCTAAAACATGAATATCAACATCAAAACCAATCCGTTTCTGTTTTTTTTGCTATCACGACCCCCCACGATTTACACCTTCCCACCAACTCTTTACTAACTCATTCTCACGACTTAAAAAATATATTTTTTTATGGAATATCAAGGGAGGTCAGATAAGGATGTTGTCTCTGCAGCAAATCAGGGACGTCAGATGAGGATGTTGTCTCTCCAGTAAATAAGGGACGTCTGATGAAGATGTTGTCTCTCCTGGACGTCAAATGAGGATGTTGTCTCTCCAGTAAATAAGGGACGTCAGATGAGGATGTTGTCTCTCCAGTAAATAAGGGACGTCTGATGAGGATGTTGTCTCCCCAGTAAATAAGGGACGTCAGATGAGGCTGTTGTCTCTCTAGTAAATAAGAGACGTCTAATGAGGATGTTGTCTCTCCAGTAAATAAGAGACATCTAATGAGGATGTTGTTTTTCACGTTAATAAGGGACGTCAGATGAGGATGTTGTCTCTCCAGTAAATAATAGACGTCTAATGAGGATGTTGTCTCTCCAGTAAATAAGGGACGTCTAATGAGGATGTTGTCTCTCCAGTAAATAAGGGACGTCTGATGAGGACGTTTGTCTCTCTAGTAAATAAGGGACGTCAGATGAGGATGTTGTCTTTCCATTAAAAAAGGGATGTCTGATGAGGATGTTGTCTCTCCAATAAATAAGAGACGTCTGATGAGGATGTTGTCTCTTCAGTAAATAAGGTATGTCTGATGAGGATGTTGTCTCTCCAGTAAATAAGGGACGTCTGATGAGGATGTTGTCTCCCCAGTAAATAAGGGACGTCAGATGAGGCTGTTGTCTCTCTAGTAAATAAGAGACGTCTAATGAGGATGTTGTCTCTCCAGTAAATAAGAGACATCTAATGAGGATGTTGTTTTTCCAGTTAATAAGGGACGTCAGATGAGGATGTTGTCTCTCCAGTAAATAATAGACGTCTAATGAGGATGTTGTCTCTCCAGTAAATAAGGGACGTCTAATGAGGATGTTGTCTCTCCAGTAAATAAAGGACGTCTGATGAGGATGTTTGTCTCTCTAGTAAATAAGGGACGTCAGATGAGGATGTTGTCTTTCCATTAAAAAAGGGATGTCTGATGAGGATGTTGTCTCTCCAATAAATAAGAGACGTCTGATGAGGATGTTGTCTCTCCAGTAAATAAGGTACGTCTGATGAGGATGTTGTCTCTCCAGTAAATAAGAGACGTCTGATGAGGATGTTGTCTCTCCAGTAAATAAGGGACGTCTGATGGGAATGTTGTCTCTCCAGTAAATAAGTGACATCTGATGAGGATGTTGCTTCTCCAGCAAATAAGAGACGTCTGATGAGGATGTTGTCTCTCCAGTAAATAAGGGACATCTGATGAGGATGTTGTCTCTCCAATAAATAAGAGACGTCTGATGAGGATGTTGTCTCTCCAGTAAATAAGAGACGTCTGATGAAGATGTTGTCCCCCCAGTAAATAAGAGACGTCTAATAAGGATGTTGTCTCCCCAGTGAATAAGGGACGTCTGATGAGGATGTAGTCTTTCCAGTTAATAAGGGACGTCTGATGAGGATGTTGTCTCTCCAGTAAATAAGAGACGTCTGATGAGGATGTTGTCTCTCTAGTAAATAAGAGACGTCTAATGAGGATGTTGTCTCTCCAGTAAATAAAGGATGTCTAATGAGTATGTTGTCTCTCCAGTAAATAAGAGACGTCTGATGAGGATGTTGTCTCTTTAGTAAATAAGAGACGTCTGATAAGGATGGTGTCTGTCTAGTAAATAAGAGACATCTGATGAGGATGTTGTCTCTCCAGTAAATAAGAGACGTCTAATGAGGATGTTGTCTCTCCAGTAAATAAGGGCAGCAGATGAGGATGTTGTCTCTTCAGGACGTCTGATGAGGATGTTGTCTCTCCAGTAAATAAGGGACGTCAGATGAGGATGTTGTCTCTCCAGTGAATAAGAGACGTCTAATGATGATGTTGTCTCTTCAGTAAATAAGGGACGTCAGATGAGAGTGTTGTCTCTCCAGGACGTCTGATGAGGATGTTGTCTCTCCAGTAAATAAGGGACGTCAGAGGAGGATGTTGTCTCTCCCGTTAAAAAGCAACGTCTAATGAGGATGTCGTCTCTCCAGTAAATAAGAGACGTGAGATAAGGATGTTGTCTTTCCAGTTAATAAGGGACGTCAGATGAGGATGTTGTGTCTCCAGTAAATAAGAGATGCTAATGAGGATTTTGTCTCTCCAGTAAATAAGGGACGTCTGATGAGGATGCTGTCTTTCCAGTAAATAAGGGACGTCTAATGAGGATGTTGTCTCTCCAGTAAATAAGGGACGTCTGATGAGGATGTTGTCTCTCTAATAAATAAGCGACGTCAGATGAGGATGTTGTCTTTCCATTAAATAAGGGACGTCTGATGAGGATGTTGTCTCTCCAATAAAGAAGAGACGTCTGATGAGGATGTTGTCTCTCCAGTAAATAAGAGACGTCTGATGGGGATGTTGTCTCTCCAGTAAATAAGAGACGTCTGATGAGGATGTTGTCTTTCCAGTAAATAAGAGACATCTAATAAGGATGTTGTCTCTCCAATAAATAAGGGACGTCTGATGAGGATGTTGTCTTTTCAGTTAATAAGGTACGTCTGATGAGGATGTTGTCTTTCCATTTAATAAGGGACGTCTGATGAGGATGTTGTGTCTCCAATAAATAAGAGACGTCTAATGAGGATGTTGTCCCTCTGAAAGGAGCCGTTTTGTGAGACACATAAGGCAGTGGGCTTTCAATCATATCACTGAAGGAGGCGGATTCTGGTCTTAAGCAATGAGCTCTCTATCATTACATTGCTAGCTTGGGTGATGGCACGGCGGACACGGATGGTTGGCTAACGATGACGGTTCATGATGGTGGTTTCAAACACACTGCTCAGAAAGCAGAGCACATCTCAAAAGGGTCAGTCCTTGCCCTTACTCTGGTGGCTGGTCGCTCAAACGGCTGTTTCTTTATGGTTCAGCAGCCCTGCCCTGGTTCCTTGTCTCCTGGACTTCTTGCCAATGCTTGTACAATCACCTACCTCACCAGGTGAAAAGAGAGGGGCACTATAAGGTTTATACCAGAACTAGTGCATAATCTCGCGTCAGCCCTCGCGCTGCGCGCTCCTCTAGGATGTTATCTCCCCAGTAAATAAGGGACGTCTGATGAGGATGTTGTCTCTCCAGTAAATAAGGGACGTCTAATGAGGATGTTGTCTTTCCATTAAATAAGGGACGTCTGATGAAGATGTTGTCTCTCCAATCAATAAGAGACGTCTGATGAGGATGTTTGTCTCTCCAGTAAATAAGAGACGTCTGATGAGGATGTTGTATCTCCAGTAAATAAGAGACGTCTGATGAGGATGTTGTCTCTCCAGTAAATAAGGGACGTCTGATGAGGATGCTGTCTCTCCAGTAAATAAGAGACGTTTGATGAGGATGTTGTTCCTCCAGCAAATAAGAGACGTCTGATGAGGATGTTGTCTCTCCAGTAAATAAGGGACATCTCATGAGGATGTTGTCTCTCCAGGGATGTCCAAGGGACGTCTGATGTCAATTTATTACAATTTGATCCGCGTTCGAAATTCAATTACATTCCAATTTGTGGTAAATTATCAATTCGGATGCGTTTAATTTCCATTAGATTTAATTTGTAATAAATTATAACAGTTTGTATTAAATTATCACAAATTGACAAATTTTCGCGCTCCGATATGTAAGATAATGAATCATCAAAGACTGCCCAGGGCGTTATTACAGGCAAGTAACATGTACTGCTTTGTAAAGCCAAGTATCTGCTTTATTATCAGGTAAACAGATACTGTCTTTTGACTTTGCAGACCAGCACAATGCTCTGCAGTACCACAGATGGCACCACCCGCATAAACTGTAAAACGAAGTATACAATATTATTGTACACTCATTTACAGTTTATGCGAGCGGTGCCACCTGTGGCAGTACAATGTACTGCCCCTGAATTATTATAATGTTCGCTCCAGTCACCGACCTGCGAGCCACACTCAAGGTCGATTGAAAGCTTCAAGGCTAACGTGAATAGTTTTCGCCATTTGATAACTTGTCCCCACAAATTACAATGAATCATTCAGAACAATAATGCAAAATCATGCAAATTAGATTGGATGAAAATGTTCCAAAAGTTGGCACAATGCCAACAAGACTAAAAATTATCTGAGTGCATAGGAAGTTTCAGCAATTAAAAATCCTCAACTAAACAGGAAATCACGGTCTACTTTTTGACAGCTGCACTATCATTATAAGTGACCCATTTACACGCACTGGCCAGCCGTCGCTCGGCAAACATCGGTACATTGACAGGAGTGATATAATGGTATGAAACATCACAACTTCTCAGACAGACCCCCTGTCCTAAATTCCGCTCTCACAAAGCCCACATTTACACTTTGAATATTACAATTACAACATATAATGTTGACGGATAATAATACTATCTAAAGTCAATGCCATTAGAAACACAGAAAGACCATCGGCTGCAGTCAAAACACTTTTACATCAATTTTAATTTACCACCAACATCGCCTTGCGACACGAGCCAGGAACAAATTCACTGTCGTCTGCATATCGTCTGCTAATGGAGTGCGGATGCACCAATGATGAATATCAAGCAATTTATCCAAATATGGTATATGTCATCCATTGCATTCACTGTCATTCCACTAACTGATCATCATTTTATATCTTATTTCTACCCATAAATTTCCAACATACGTATATGGACATCAGGCAACAATTTTCAATCCAATCGTCACACAAACCTTGCCACTTCCACATACTTGACAGCTATACGACAAATCTATCAATGGTTGCATCATTATTGCAAATTTAGCTCAAATTATTTTCCAAAATAGGCTACATGCAGCTAGATGGCAAATAAAAAAATAATCTGGCTTAATTGTCCGTAATAAACACCTTTAGTTAGCCCCTAGTATAATAATGGTGTATGTAAAACGTCACATGGGGTCTGTTTGATGTTTCATACCATTGAATCTCTCTTGTCACTGCACCGATGTTTGCCGAGTGTGTCACGCATCAGTGGACAGCACGGCGGCTGGTCAGTGTGCGAGATGTGCTGATCTCAGCACTCGTCACCACATTAGGCCCTCGCCTAAAGGCTTGGGCTTGATGTGGTGACTTGTGTTGGATGAGCCCATCTTGTCTTTCCAACGATCACATGTACATATAAACTACAAGAACATCAACATATTTATACGGATGACCGTGACAGGTTGTGACCTTAGCACTGTTTAGAACACTGATATAAATTGTCGCGCCGACGAGCTCTATCTGAAGTAAGGCGTTATAGAACTGTTTTGCTTGATTGATTTATTGTTTGATTTGTTGAGTCGATTGGTCCATGTATGTTACGTTGGCCGTCAGTTAACGAGGAGGACTCCCCTGATATAGGACAGCCCGTATGACTGACTGACTGACTGACTGACTGACTGACTGACTGACTGACTGACTGACTGACTGACTGACTGACTGACCGACCGACCGACCGACCGACCGACCGACCGACCGACCGACCGACCGACCGACCGACCGACCGACCGACCGACCGACCGACCGACCGACCGACCGACCGACCGACCGACCGACCGACCGACCGACCGACCGACCGACCGACCGACCGACCGACCGACCGACCGACCGACCGATTGATTGATTGATTGATTGATTGATTGATTGATTGATTGATTGATTGATTGATTGATTGATATTCGAAATGGCCACTCAGGCTGACTGAAACGTAAAAATGTACATTATTATAGTTACGCCAACAAGATATAAGCACTAGCAAAATATATTTTTGTAGGTTTTCTGAAACAGGCATTCATAACTTTATTTAGTTTTTAGATAGAATGTCAAAAATATGTTTATAAAGGGCGTAATTATCCACAATTGTCTATTTTTAGATATGTAATAAGGTGACTAGTAAAATATTTTTTAATTATGTGCAAATGTTGTCTGTGCTACCAGCTCTATGATATACTGTAATAGGTTTGATGCAATTGTGCTAGCTTTTTTAACAAACAGTGATAACGTGTTTTATCATAGTTTATGTACGTTTTAATCACAAATCACACTTATTCAACCAGTTGGTGGTAATAAAACATGTTGGTAACCAAATTTTGAACAAGTTAGGGACAGGCTTTTAATGTTTTATTTTGAACAAATTGTTATCATTCGATCATTATTATTCCGTAACCCCCATATTTGTCTAAATTTTACCTCTTGACTCCCCCCATATCGGAAAGCTATGGACGCCCCTGTTATTTGTCTTTCAAGTTCTACAATCGTGGCCACTCTAGCATGCATAACAGATGAATTTATGGTCAAATACAATGCACAAAATAGAGTATATACAGTAGCCCTATATAGTTGGGGATATGTATTTATCATATATATATCAGACGTTGACTGTTGTGCGCATGGATAGAAAACGATGATACCATCTGTTGTTAAACCTGGGAACAGCAAATACATAAGTCAGTTTGTTCAGTCTTAAAAGTGAAAAAGAGTTATTTCCCCATTTATATGACAGATATAAAACAGGCTTGTATCGTGTTCATTTAATCCCATTTTTGGCGGCGGCCAACTTGGATTTTTGATTTATTTTTTTGCTTCTCATAGATGAAACGCCGTCGTTGTTTTTCTACTCTCAACTAGGGCCCAGGGGCCATCTTATAGCCTGAGAACTACTTTCGAATCGATATTTTACTACGCCATCAATTCCAAAGTGTGTGGCCTAGGGCCATCCAAATTAGGTGTACTTAAACTTTAATAAACCATGTTTAGATGGCCCCAGGCCACACAACTGATACGTAGATGGCCCCAGGCCACACACTTCAAATAAATGGCCCCAGGCCACACACTTTAAGTTGATGGCCCCAGGCCACACACTTTACCTTGATAGCTCCAGGCCACACATTTTCAGTTGATGGCCCCAGGCCATAAGCCCACATACTTCAAATAGATGGCCACAGGCCACAGACTTTAATTTGATGGCCCCAGGCCACACACTATCAGTTGATGGCCCCAGGCCACACACTTGGTGTTATCTGGGCCTACTTAAAGTATATGTGGCCTGCGGCCATCCATTTGAAGTGTGTGTCATGGAACCATCAACTAAAAGGTGTGTGGCTTGGTGCCATCTATTTAAAGTGTGTGACCTGGAGCCATCAACTGAAACTGTGTAGTTTGAGAGCATATCGAATAAAGTGTGGGGCCTAGCGCCATCAACTAAGCGTGTAAGGGGTGGGGCCATCATTAAAAATGTGTGGCCTAGGGCCATCTATTTAAAGTGTGGCCTGGGGCCATCAACTGGAAGTGTGTGGCCTGGGGCCCTCAACTGGAAGTGTGTGGCCTGGGGCCATCAACTTAAAGTGTGTGGCCTGGAGCCACCAACCTATAGTGTGTGGCCTGGGGCCATCAACTTTAATTAGTGTGTGGCCTGGGGCCATCAACTGAAAGTGTGTGGCCTGGGGCCATTAACCTAAAGTGTGTGGCCTGGGACCATCAACCTACAGTGTGTGGCCTGGGGCCATCAACTTAAATTATTGTGTGGCCTGGGGCCATCAACTAAAAGTGTGTGGCCTGGGGCCATCAACCTAAAGTGTGTGGCCTGGAACCATCAACCTACAGTGTGTGGCCTGGGGCCATCAACTGAAAGTGTGTGGCCTGGGGCCATCAACTGAAAAGTGTGTGGCCTAGGGCCATCAACCAAAAGTGTGTGGCCAGGGGCCATCAACTTAAAATGTGTGTGGCTGCAGGCCGCATATGATAAATTAAAGTATATAGCCTGGGGCCATCAACCTGAAGTGTGTGCCCTGGGGCCAGCACCTTTAAAAATGTGTGGCTGCAGGCCGCATATAGGCTACTAAGTTGAAGTATATGGCCTGGGGCCATCTATTTAAAGTGTGTGGTCTGGGACCATCCACGTATCAAATGTGTGGCCTGAGGCCATCCACCTATCAGGTGTGTGGCCTGGGGCCATCTATTTTAAAGAATGTGATCTCATTTGAGCGACATCCCAGTAAACACAAAACATTTGTAATTACATTTATACAACGCCGCCCCAGCGCTGGCCCAACATTGTATAAATGTTTTACAAATATTTAGTGTTTACTAGGATCTATGTATCACCAGTGGGGGTGGTAACGTGATCTGTTGCAATCCGCGTGAAGACGTAGTCCCAAGCACAGAAATGAATGGCCGTGGGCCCTAGTTGAGAGTAACAACAGCTGCAGATGAAACACTATAAAAAGTATTATTTTTAGCAAACTTTCATCTTTTTATTTAATATATACAATTTCAGCCTGTCGATGCGGCTCTTTTGGTTTTCTCTATTTTGATACATTTTTTGGGCATTTCCCGTCGCAATTTAATGCCTTTTCGTCATTCTTCATTGCTGTTTAACGTCTCTCTGTCACCTTTTAGTGCCCCTTTATCGCATTTATTGCCTCCACATTGCCCTTTAAATAATGCCTTAAAGTCACCTTTTAATGCCTCTTCATCGTCATTTAGCACTTTCCCGTCATCATTTAACGATACTCTGTCGCCCTTTAATGCTTGTTGTCTTTAAACGCTTTCTCGTCGCCTTTTAACGCCTCCCCATCGCCTTTAACGCCCTCCCATCACCATCTAACGCCTCTGCATTGCCCTAAACGCCTCCCAATTGCCCTTTGATGCCTTCCCATTGTCATTTAACACTTCCTCGTCGCCCTTTTAATGCCTCGCCGCCACCTCTCAACGCACCCTGTCACACTTCAACACTACATCATCACCATTTAAAGACTCCCCATTGCTCATTAGTGCCTTCCCATCGTCATGCAATGCTTTCTCGTCGCCCTTAAACGCCTCCCCATCGCTCTTTATTGCATTCTCACACCTTTTTAAAACATTTCCATCGTCATTTAAAGCCTCTGTGTCACCCTTTATGCTTCTTTGTCACCCTTTAACACCTCTCCACTGCCCTATAACAACTCTACGTCGCATTTTAATGTCATTTAACGCCTTTCCATTGCCCTTTAACGCCTCTATGTCACCTTATACGCCCTCTCATCACCGTTTTACGCTTACCCACCACTTTTTAATACCTTCCATCAGCATCTAACGCCTCTCCATTGCCCTTTAACGCCTCCTCATCGCCCTCTACCGTTTTTCCATCATCATTCAACGCTTCCTCGTTGACCCTAAATGCCCCTCTCGCACCTTTTAAAGCACCCTATCGCACTTTAACACCTTTTCATCATCCTTAAATATGACTCCCCATTGGCCTTTGGTGCCTCTCCGCCGGCATTTAACTCATTCTCGTCACCCTTGAACGCCACCCTATTATCTTTTAACGCCTTCCTATCACTTTCTAACACATTCCCATCTCCATCTAACGCTACGGTGTCGCCTTGTATGCTTCTTCGTCGCCCTTTAACGCCTCCTTATTGCCCTTTAACAATTATGTATCACTTTTCAATACCTTTTCGTTGCCATTTAACGCCTCCCATTGCCCTTTAATGCCTCTATCTCGGCTTTTAAAGCTTCTCCATCGACATCTAACGCATTTTTGTCGTCCTTTAGCGCTTCTTTGTCACCCTTTATTGCCTTCTTGTTGCCCTGAAATGCGTTCTCGTCGCATTTTAACGCCCTTAAATGCCTCCCCATCGCCTCCTCCCTTCTCCATTTAACGCCTTTGTGTCACCCTTTATGCTTCTTTGTCTCCCTCTACCACCTCCTCATTTCCCTTTAACGTCTATACAACCCCATTTACGCTTCTCCATGGACCGTTAGCGACTGTGACAATTTAACACTTTCTCGTCTCCCTTAAACCGAGTTATTAGAGGTAGAAATAGTTGCAGCTTGCCCAAAATGCTTTCGCCGAACACGTCTGTGCCTGGGTCATAAACATATCGCAATGAGAGAGGGGAGGAGGGTGGGACGCCATGATCCCGGTATACTAAGTTCGATTTTAATGTGAGATTATTATTATTATTATTATTATTATTATTATTATTATTATTATTATTATTATTATTATTATTATTATTATTATTATTATTTTATTATTATTATTATTATTATTATACCAGCAATAATCTAATTATATAAAAAAAACCAACTGCCGCTAACAGTTATATCTTGTTGCCAGCATTGATACACCACAGCCAGGCGTGATTCGGGCAAGGAAGGCTTGACCAAGGGGGGGGGGGGTGGGTATAAACATATGCTCAGGGTAAAAAGACAGGAAACGGTTGAGCTTAGCTGTCAAAATCATCGGCAAGTCTAAATATTAATCTATCTTACTATAATTTCAGCTAAGCTCAACCAAGCCCTCGCTATAAGCTACAATCGTATGTAATAGATGAATTTTAAAACAAAATGCAATAGAATCGAAAAAAATCATGTCAAAAAGTCATGTCAACAGCCATGCTTTGTATGTCTAAATCACGTAATACATATATCAAGTCAAATACGTAGGTCAGGTTAGTCACATCAGAATTTGGATTCAGCACAGACTTGCTAGACGAACGCATCTACCCACCCCTATTATCATTAAGGCCGCGACCAGAAAACTCCCACCACTAAGACAAAAAAACACTGTGCATATGAGGGAGGGGAATTGGCGGTATACAAACCGCATCCTTTGGATATTGAAGTTGCAACTCCTCCTCTACTATCTCCATGCTTAAACATCCCCATCTCCTTTTAGCGCCTCCACATCGCTCTCTAGCGCCGTCCCAACATCTTTATCACTTCCTACACTTTAATAGCTTTTCCTCGCCTCTCCATCAGCTGTTAACGCCTCATCCCCATTGCCTATTAGCGTCATCCGACGCTTTCTCGTCGCCCTTTACTGCTTACAAGCAACCTTTCAATGCACCTGATGCACTTAAACGCCTCTTCATCGCCCTTTAACGCATCTACATCGCCTTTTATTGCCTCTGTGTCACCCTTTAGTGCTTGCCCGTTGGCCTTTGGTGCATCTTGGTCTCTTTTTGAATGCCTTTTTGTCAAACTTTAACGCTTTTCTGTCGTTCTATAGCGCCTCTCCGTCGCCCTTTAACCCTTTCTCGTCACTCCCAAACGCCTCTCCCATCGCCCTTAAACGCCTCCCCATCGCTTCTAGATGCCTTTTAATTGCCATTTAACCCCTCTGTCCTTTTACTTGTAATTTGTTGTTGTTCCTTGTTATTTTCATAGTCAAATGGATCTTTTCACCTTGAACATGTTTAATCATCAAAACCCTAAGAGAATATGATTAGCCTGTCGATATCATGCCAAAACGAGTTTAGGCCTAGACCACCAAAATAACACCATCTCAAATTTACACAAAAAAAGTTATTACACTTCTTTCTTGCTTTGTTTGTTAAAATTCATATTTCCCCTTACTTGAACTTAAAATTGACCTTTGACCTTGAATCATAACAACAATAGCAGAAATATATTTGCCAGTCAAAACTACATGAAAAAGAGATCTTACACTTTTTCATACCTTTACTTGTTGCAAAATCATATTTGACCTTGAAATTGCCTTCGACCTTTAATTTTGCCCCTAACAAGATGCCATCCGAAAGTTTCTGAATATGTTTACCATTTTTATCAATAATCAGCCCTTAAAAAATAATTATACTCTGGAAATGAGTCAAGCCCATAATATACGTATCAGCCGTACTAAAAGAGCTTAAAAATGCAAAAAAGTGAATATTTATATTATTCTTAACATTTTGACCTTGAGTGACCTTGGAGTGATCTTGACATGACCTTTGTATAATATCCCAATAACACATAGCCCCACCCCATGGCTGACTAAGACGATGAGATAAATCGAGACTAAGAGATTAAACGGTTAACAAAACAACTTTTGCCAATATCATGGCATAAATATATTGCAAACAATTTATTTTATGAAAAGTGGTTTCCATGGGAACCAGATTAACCTTTAAACCTTACATTTCCAAAATGTCATCCGGCAGTTTGCCTGTTCATCAATAATCATCCCTAAAAAAAATTAGTATACTCTAAAAAGGGTCAAGCCCATAATAGGCGTCGATCTGTTGGACTAGAAGGGTTAAAAATACAAAAAGTGTATATTTGACTAACCTTTAGCAGTTTGACCTTGCGATGACCCTGGGTGACCTTAACATGACATAGAGGTGATATCCCAATAACGTATAGCCACAGCCTATTGTTTATTTGCTCCTAGGAGGGGTTAATATACTATATATATTGCTGATTTATGATTTGGATTATGATTGTACAAAATGTTGTAGATTTTTAGCGCCCCACCTCTCCGTGAATTCAGCGGAAGGGTGGGGGTAGTGCCTAGGTTTCAGCGTTACATCGGTTTGTAGAGAGTATGTGCCAATATATACAGGTGTATTTATATCAAGATATATTATTTCTATATTTGTATTCCAGAAAATTGCAATTATAAACACAGTATACGTTTAACAAAGCAGCTTCTGCCATTATCATGGCATGTATATATTGCCAACAATTTATTTTATGAAAAGTGGTTTTCATGGTAACCATATACACCTTCAAACTATACATTTCCTATGGAGCTGTATTCGGGTCAAAACTGTCAGGAAGTCATTCGACCCAAACTCTCGTTCTGATTTAATGACATACGTTTTAATTGACGCATTTGTAATGTTGGCATTGTTGCTTATCTCATCTTAATCGACACACTTGTGGTCTTCTTTAGTTGCATAAGTTAATTGAGCCGTAATCTCATTTTAGTTGACATGCCTGCAGTCTTCTTTACGGCTATGCAAGTTAATTGAACGCGTCCCGTTCTTCTTGACTGTCTGCCGTTCAACGTGATTTGATTTGATTACCCGACCAATTTTATAGCTTTATATAATTTTTTATAGTATCTATAATAATTAAAAAGATGTAGGCCCTACAATTTTGAATTTTTCAAGTTTTTCTGAAAAAGTGAGAAAAAACATGACTTTATAGAGACGTCATATATTTTATTTTACATGCTCTAAAAAGTGTTGACCTGTTTCTTGTATGAGTTGATACCAACACCACAGACAAAATTCTATAAAAATTGGCCCATTATAGCCTATAGATAGATAATTGCTGAATTAGAAGATCACCTACGATACCGGGTAATGCGCTACGCCGCTAGACTACAAAAAAGGCTACAAAATGTGGTTCCAGTAGCTGAGTAGATCTACCGGTGGGCCCTATAGTTTTTATTGTACTCAGCTTTAAGCCACCCAGAGTATTGTGCTCACATAATCTAGCAGACATTTTTCGGAGGTAAACTTTATAGTATAAAATAACGAAAAAACGATACTGTAATGCAGGTTGTCGTGGTGGGCGAAAATAGATATTAGTCTAATTAAGCTTGAGAGATGCACTACTACTATATCTGTTTAGTCTACGTTTAATATATTACGAATAATAATCATTATTGTTATTTATGTCATTTATATTAACCATAACATATATTTTACGGCTATCTGATTTAGTGATTATCTCCTGGTTTATACCCAACTGTCGATAATAGGGGATTTTAAGTTAAAAGTCCATTGAAAGCACGTCATTCAGTGAAAATGGGATGACATGACGGTGGGGTGGGTATAATCCATGAGATTGCCTATTTTACAACAATATTAGAAACAGTGATCAATGTATGTAATAACTGAAGAATGGCATCAATAAATAAACATTAATAGGGTAAGTTGTCCTAATATGAGCATGCTCCTAATATGAGCATAGCTGGAATTTCCATGAAATATAGTCACCAGGTGGTGTATTTTGCCTTCTTTTGCGAGGACAATGTCAAGGCTTCTAATTGAGATTAGTTTTATTCAGCATCAAATGTATCAGAACAAATCAAGTGACTTCAACTGAGGTTTTTTAAATGAGTTCAATTTCGTATAAGCTTTAAATGTATGGTGATTCTATAGAAGAACATATAAAGATGTCAAGTTTGTTTCATGTCATCAATCATAACCTTATTTTTCTGATATGTGGGCGATAAAAAGAGTATCTATCTCGTGTTATTTGTATTGGTAAATTATAATAGCCATGCTCAAGTGTCCTATTATGAGCATAGCGGATGTCCCGATTATGAGCATATGCTCATGTTGGGAGCACCAATGTGCTCATATTAGGGGCATTCGTGGCAGTGAGTAAGGGTGTCCTACTACACACCATGATTTGTTTGTGTGAAATATAATAATGAACAATTACTTAAAATAAATAGTTCTGCATTACCACATGGCATTTTTCATACGATAGTGGCATTGTTGAAGTAATAGCTAGGTTATCATTTACAAGTGTGCTCGTTTCAAAACTAGTCTACTGAATATCATTTACAAGTGGGCCTTGTATTGTTTAACTTTCAGTTCTGGGGTTTCACATTTAATAATTTTAATTATATTTTAGAATAAACAGTTTGTCTGTTTTTTTAAATCTAATTAAACTTCGATGCATGTAAATGATCGAAGACAGCGCCTTTTTTATTTTTGTCGATTCAGGCACTGCAAGGAATTTCCCACTGAACCTACAAAATTGATTTTTATATCACCTATGTAAAATGCCTTTACCTATAGAATTTAAAAGTCCGTATAATTACAAAAAATCTTTTTTGCGATGAGCAAGTCATTTTTAAATTTTCAGTCATGACAGGTAGACATGAGACGAAAAGTCCATAACGTCATTATGATAAATCATATTGGGGGGGGGGGATGTTTCCAGAGGTCAATAAATTACTATGCTGTATCTTTCACGCCAATAACGTAAATATCGTTTACTGTTCCTCTTTCATTTTAACAAAATTAACAATGCCTTTGGAATTTAAGAGTTGTCTTGGGGTTCCTAATTTAGATAAAATATGAAATAATTTCATAGCCTTGCGGATTCAGTGGCGGATCCAAAATTTGCCTGACGGGGACACCTAATTTTCAACTAAAATTTACACACCACAGCTGGTAATTCAACTACATGGATCCGGTTCATGCTCTCATTGGGAATTTTGACACCTAAGGCTTCAAATGGTGCTTATTAAAGCTTATTTCTGTACAAATATGTCGTTTTTTATTTTGAGATATTGAAGGGTAGGAGGGCGCACCCCAATGGATCCGAACTGGGTTATTCCACTGAATTAGCTAAGTGCACTATATTTGGACAAAGTTTATTTAACTGATCATTCCTTGGATACATCTATAATAATAATTTATGAAAAAGTTCTGGTATCGTGACGATATAGGGCTAATTAAGTTTAGGCCTACGCGTTTTACAGCAAGTTCCAGGCAGCCCCCCCCCCCAGGGCTGCTTTAGTGTTAGCAAGGAAGATAATCTGGTGAAATTGCCCATTAATTTGATCTTAAATCTCTACAATTGAAATGTGGATTCCCCTGAAGCCAATTATTTTCCTCACCGCAAATGACTGCGATTTTTATTTGCATACAGTATCTACATAAGCGAAGTAGACCAAGATCAGCAGGCATATTCCCTCATAATATAAAATAATAGAAAATACATGCACTACAAACTTTAGTTTATCTGACATTATTTTCCTGTGGGCAATTTCACATAAAGGGTGCATTTAGGAAAAATTTAAACTTTACACAATTTTTTAGCAAATACTGCTAGATATTTATATGAAACATTTTTTATTTTAACAAGGGTTGTATGGGGACACAACAGACCAAATTTTATAGAGTTTTGTCAATTATTTCTTCATGAATCAGTGGTATTTATGTTATTTTCAACACATTTTGCAGTCTCATCCCGGAATTGTCTTCATAGGAGGGTTTTTCTATTCCAGATATGCATCTAAACACACAAATAAAGTTTTATTTGTGGTATGGTTATTGGACTTACGATTTAAACGACACATGTTTGACAAAAATCGAGTCACAAAATCTGATTTTATGTGTATTTATTGAGTTATTTTCCGTTAAAAGTTTTTTTCATTTTTTCCCGCCAGTACATCACTGCCCAGCTTGAACTATCTACATATATATAGACATTTAATTACTCTTTTGAATAGGTTTGGTGGTTATATATGGCATACAAATACTTTAAACTGATTGCTGATTAACATTACGAAATTAATTAGAATTACCTGTATGTATGTGAAAATTCCGTTAAAATAATGTCCCCTCCAGTACATCACTATTCAAGATCCACGCAGTGTGTTTTTCTAAGATATATTATTATTGCAATATAACCTGCCTCTTTGAGCCCCCACGTGGATATTAATTGAAAAATTCATGTTACAACAACCACATATTTATACATTTTTAGATGAAATTATGGTAATTATGTATTATTATAATAAAGCCTTCGTTCATGGCAGCCACTAGACACCAAAAAATTGATATTTATTAAAAATACATATATGTATTTCATTAATGGATAAGTTGTAACCAAAAAATATTTTGTGGGTGTTTCCTTTGTTCATTTTTAAATCAATATTAGCATGTTAATGTAATTTCTTCACTGTTCTGACTTACAAGACCTACTAGTACAATATATATACATTTATGGCGTATATATCATCAAACAAATGTGCTCTATATTGTCTATAATAGGCTGCCAGTACACTGCGTACTGGAGGGGACAGAACGTATGTAACACTAAAAGTGTAATTACTCAGGTATAGAACTTGTGGTATTTTTCATGCTTGTCAAGCGATTTAAGCGGTCTGTACCGATACACAATCTACTAGACTACTTGAATTTAAAAAAAAAATGTGTTTGTAGCAGCTGGGTATTTTTGCTTCACCAAACCATAATAGTTTCGCTTCGGCGGCCCCACTCCTGTGGACCGTGACGATGCTGCACATGCGGATGGGTGGATAATGTTTGCTCAGCGAACCATGATGACCCTCCTACTTTAAAATGGATTTAATAGTTTAAATGTATGATTGTCATATACATTTTCTATTGCAAAAATTGAGTTTAAATGTCTTGTTATACACCCAGGAAGTGGTTTCACTACAGGTTATATGCTAGGATATAAAATTATGTCATGTCTTATAACATGGCCCCAGCCCCCAGATATATAATAGTTGATAGCGCACATGTCACTGGTACATGATGTAGGATCTTACAATGCTCAAGTTGGCGCAGCGTTGTATGGCCTTAATTTACTATGCCTGATAGTGATATCTGGCAAACCATGCCAAATAGCCAGACAATTAATTGATATAATATAAAATGTGAGGTTTTAAGGAGGGCAAGGCTAAGCATATCGTTTGATATAGCTAGACTATAACTATAAAAAATTGTGAGGTTTGTGAAAGTGTTACCAGCATACCAGTTATATTCATAAAATATACATGTATGCCTCGAAAAACTTCCAAATCTATCAGGTTCAAAATGGCCAACTGGTGTCCATTATTTAACTTAACATGCTTCATATCCAGTGCCAGATAACTAGACAATTAATATAAAAGAAAATGTGAGGTTTCCGGGAGGGATAGACCTTATTTCAACTCAGATCACATTCAAAATTGCCAACTATCTGCCATTTATTATCTACTTTAAAAAATATATATTATGTCTGATATATCTAGCAAATATTGCCGTCTACAGCAATCATCCAAGGGCAGCTGCAGCCTCCTCGTATCTGGCCATAATCTTCGGGCAGATTGCCAGTGGCGTACCCTGGCTCCTCCGCTCAACAACGGAGCCCATGCAGCACCCGCATCAGTGCTGGGGCTGATGTAGGCTGTGGTAGCCTTAAATAACCGGCAATAGCGTGTTTGACATTATGTCTCTCACGTGGGACGAA
The DNA here is from genome assembly GCA_964017125.1 of Flabesymbios commensalis. Taxonomy (NCBI): domain Eukaryota; kingdom Metazoa; phylum Annelida; class Polychaeta; order Terebellida; family Flabelligeridae; genus Flabesymbios; species Flabesymbios commensalis. The sequence continues at coordinate 22,957,060 of OZ024912.1, forward strand.
GGGAGTTACCCAGAGGGAGTTATCCTTCCTATTGTTACTCTGGGGACTATCCGACCCCAGGATAGCGGAGCTGCGCAAAATGCCACAGAGTTTCAGCATTAAATTGCACAGGGAAAACTCAAGTCTCCGGTCGTCTGGCCATATCTGGGGGTATATCCCCTAGACATGCCCAGAACCCCTTATCGGGCGAGCGAAGGAAAACACTCTCAATAACCCACCATGCCCTATCACCTCATCTGTACATCATTCATCTCATCAATTGACTACAACGTTTTTATCGTATTACAATGTCACTTAAAAGACCTTTTGTGCCGAATAGTGACGTAAAGCAAAGATTTACTACTACAGCAAATATTGCCAGACAGCTAGACCATAGAATAAGAAAAACAAAATGTGAGGTTTTAAGGATCGAGGGAAATGCCCTAAAAAATTTCAACTCCCATCAATTTCAAAATTACCCTGATAACATCACAGTATTGGCCCAATAAAATGGTTTAATTGAGCCTGATTATCATTATGTCTTGCACATTGGTGCTGTTTTCAGCCAATACAGTTTATGATCTATATTCCGCATTGGACCAGTAATGGGCCAATAAAGGCAAAAAATGTAGTCGCATAATAACAATGGCTGAATACTGGATTTTAACCGCTGTTACTGCCGATAGCATCCGGTATAAAATAGGAATTGGCCTAATGACGTCATGTTTAGGCCTACTTTAATATATGTGATATCTGCTAAAATGTGCCAGATAGTTCAAAGGTTATTATGCTAAAACAAAATGTGAGGTTTCAGGGAAGTATTTTGGCAAATTAAAAATAGCCGATTATCGGGATATATGAAAAAAATCAAATTTAATAGGTCTTGTTATGAATACAAATATATCCCAGATTTGTAGATATAGGCCTAGGCTGGAGTGAGAGAACGGTATTGTTATATACACATGATAAATTATCATTTGTACCATACTAAAATAGTTAACCAGTAATTGCTTTACCGTAGTAAAAACGTAGCTTGGTGTAAAATAATGGTGGGGCCATTGATGCATGCATGTAAATTTGTATTCAGTTTGAGGTATGTATTTTTATTTTTTTAATTATATGTACCATTACATACAAAACTTTGTATCCAATTATATAAGCTCAAGATCGGCTGGAATTAATATTATTTTTAAACCACTGTACATAAATATATTGTGTACGGTACATTAGCATAATAAAACAGTTACACTACAACTAAGTAACAAAGTAAAAAGAAAATGCTAGATTTCAGAGAGTGACAGCTGTGACCTAACAAATTTGAACTTGATCACATTCAAAATAGCAGACTTGCGGCAATTATTTAATTATTGAATATGCCTGATATCTGGCAAACTATGGTATGTTAGCTAGCTGGACCCTACAAAGAGCTTATGCTCCTAACAGCCATGATGAAGTGAAGATAAGGGAGGAATATGCATTTGAAAATGGTTGTTTTCATTTATATACCTTGACAAATTTCAACTCTATCAAATGAAAGATGGCTGACTATTGCCCATTATTTACTATATGCTTGATATCAGGCAAAGCATCCCAAATACCTAGCCCAGTACTATAATTTATCCAACTCCCCTCATGAAAGCCCGGAAAGTATTTTGTTGGCATATATATCCCTCCCTCAAACCTCACATTTTGTTTTATACCATACACCTCACATTTTGTTTTATAGTATAAAACAAAATGTCAGGTTTAAGGGAAGGATGTGACAACAAAATGCGTTCTAGACTTTCGTGAGGGGGTTGGAATGGATACACTAACTGTCTCTGCGGTTATATTGGAATAATAGTAATGTAGATGTTTGTAAACTATGACTGATGATGCTATTTTATCTCTTTTTAGTAGTTTACTTGTTATTCAGTTGAATTATTGAGTGATCATTCATGCTTACAGGTTTGTTATTGTTGTTTAAAAAAATATGTCCTCTCCAGTACATTTTATGATATTAGCTTGAACACCGTGACATTGTCCAAGTTATTTTCCATTGTTTTTCTTTGATGGTGTTTAATACGATGCAGACAAATAGTTGCGGCCTTTACCCGTGATAAACCACTTAAACATCATTTTATTTTAGCAAATTTTATACAATTATGCTACTTCAGCTCAATTTGAAAACAAAATGTTGTTTAATAACAATATATATTGGAGCAAAATTAGAATATGAAATGTTGAGCAACATATCATGTTTTACTGATCTAAAGTATGCATTTATAGCACTTGTGATGTTGTTATTTCAACCGTTAACAAAATGTCCCCTCCAGTACAGTTTGTCACACATATAATTGTGCAGAGGATTCGCATGAAAAAGCACTGTAAAAATGCACAAAATATGTCATATATAGTATTCAAGCTATATGTGTATATTTAGTTGATGTCAGAGCACTAATTTGTTGAGCTGTCGATGTAAATGCTGTACAATTCATACTTTAGTGTATTGCAAAATTTCATTTGTCACATTTCAAATGAATATCAAATCTATATACATGTGAAATACGCGTACAACACATAGTGATCTTCCCTTTAGAAACACGACAATAAAAAAAAACAAATTTAGGGGTTAGGATTTTCAAATTACCTACATTATTAGCATTTGAGCAGAGACTAATGATTGTTAAAACAAATGTCCCCTCCAGTACACGCAAATAAAGCATACATTTCACAAGTCAATATCTTCATTCATGGGCATAATTAAGCTCTGGAAATTTAACTGATGTTGGGGAATGACATCTCAAAAGTTGTGAAATTATCATACATGGAAGGTTTTTATTTTTGACATGCTATGAGACTTTTTGTGTGCCCTTTACGTGAAATTGCCCCTGTATATGTGAGAGTAAATAAATTAGTGAAATAGTTGCCAAATGTCACTTTTCGACAGAGGTCAGTAAACAATATTAAAAAAAACAGTGCAAACTTTATGATAAAAAATGAAACTGTATATGTACAGATGACGACGCGAGGGTGGGGTGGTTGGGCATCGTGAGTTGTTTTCCTTCACTCACCCATTTTGGGCATGCCTGGGGGGCTTACAACCATACATACCAAGACGTCCAGAGACGTGGGTTTTACTGTGAAATATATGGTGGAACGCCGACGCGTGTCGCTCAGCTCGGCTATCCTCTGGTCGCATAGTCCTCAGAGTAACACAAGTTGCAATGAGGGGTAATTCATGCATTAATCCAATTGACCTAATTTCAAACACTCTATTGCTGGTGGTGAAAAATGGTGTTGAAATAGTCGGTACTTCCATAAAATGAAAAGTACTAGTACTAAGAACTATTCTAGTTCCCCCACAAGTGTATTTTGTATCTTTCATTCGCCACTCTATTTATACCAATTTGAACATAATAATTTTTTTGGAAACATAGATCTTGAAAAATCTTGTGCGTGGAACGAGTTTTATATTTGAGAAAAGTTATACAATAAATCAGGGACAAAATATAACACACTGCACCTAATATGAGCATATGGGATCCTTTATGACCAGACCTGCTCAAATTTGGAACACCTATAAATGTATTCACAAATAAATAACAGTCTTTGATTCTTCAAGTGTTTTTAAATAATCATTGAGCCAGCATATAGAAAAATGTATTATTCGTGTAATGATTGAAATATTCTTTAAAATTATCCTCGTACAAAACATTTAGCTCCATTCTGATGACCGTGACAGCCAAAACAGTGTCATGTTAAATAGACAATGTTACTAATATGAGCACGGTAGTTCCTTTATGAGCATGCCTGCTCATTAAAGGTACTGGCCATGCTCATCTTATGAACAGATGTTCCTATTATGAGCAGGATTGCAAAAAAATTAAAACTTTCGCAAAATAAAAAAATGTCGTTATCAAAAAGGCGAAAATATATATTTTGATAGAAAAATCATACATATGTATATTTTATTAAGTTCAGTTGTCATTGACATACTATTAACGCTCACAGGACAGTGTTCCCATACTATGCTCATAATAGGCACTTCTCCCCTATACATCATTTTGTTGTTGAGCATTATTTACCATGTTGACAGACCATAATTCTCCTCCACTCTCCAGATGGCGCTGTTGCCGGTGAGGAACAAGTGTAAACCACGTATCGAACCCCACAATTATTATTGCCAGAATGTGACCTTGGGACAAATCACATTAAGGCCAAGTTATCTCCACGTGTTTTATGTAGAGCTGTAAACACTGCGCTAAATTGGATGCGCGTTCGTTTTTAGTCGGCTAAAACACAGATTACTCAACTAACATGATTCCCCGTCAACAGCAATGCCAATCACAGTTGAACGTTAGACAGTCAAGAAGAACGGGACGCGTTCAATTAACTTGTATAGCCGTAAAGCAGACTACAGGCATGTCAATTAAAATGAGATTACGGCTCAATTAACTTATGCAACTAAAGAAGTCCACAAGTGTGTCGATTAAGATGAGGTACGCAACATTACAAATGCGTCAATTAAAACGTATGTCATTAAAGAAGAACGAGAGTTGCAGAATTAAAATGAGATTGCTGTTCAATTAACTTATGTAACTGTAAAGAAGACCACAATCGTGTCGGTTGAGATGAGATAAGCAACAATGCCAACATTACAAATGCGTCAATTAAAACGTATGTCATTAAATCAGAACGAGAGTTTGCGTAGAATGACTTTCTGACAGTTTTGACCCGAATACAGCTCCATAATTTCCACTCAATTTGGGATAGTGTCTGGGGGCAGGTGTACTTAGTTACATTTTGCATTGGTTTCACGTATCTACTGTATTTTAAAAGTAGTATTATGCTAGCTTATGGCTTTTACTTAGAGATACAACACATTTTTTCACCATATTTGTCAAAACGACATTACCATGGAAACCTTTAATTTGGGCCGTTGTGCACAGTGATGTGCAAGTAAGAATGCGAGATTCGAAAACTAGACAAAATTTCATGCAAGAAAAAGTTGAAAAACTCTACTGACTAAGACGGTCAGATAAATCGACCTGCCTCTCGGACTAACTGTATGTCATAAATTAACACGATTTGCGTCCTGGGTTGAACTTTCTTGAAAAATAATCTGGTCTATATTGGCAAGGCCATCTCCAAACGTCAGACAAGTTAAACTACAATTTAGCTGGTATGTAATAAACAACACAGAATTGCGTGTCAATCGCCCGACAAAAAAGACGTTGTCACGCGGTTGGTTTAATGTTGGGCCACCGTCACAGACGGCGGTCCAACATAAAACCAACCGCGGGGCAACGTCGAGTGTCATTGGCTGGAGCTCCACTATTCCTGTCACCACAGTAACTGTGACGTGAGTACAATGCAGTGATTTGGCAAACAGCAGTAACTGGTTACTTTTAAAGTGATCAGTTACTCCTGTTTATTTTTACACAGCAGTGTACTCGTGTATAACTTCAAGGTCGATCGTAGCGCTCTTAGGGTGATGGGTGTTCGTTTGGGCCTGTTAACAAGGCCTGACGCCCTGATTTATCATAGGGGGTTTTCCTCAGCGAATCAGCCCTTCTCTCTCACCCTCCACACGCGATTCGCGATGCTGCTGAAGAAATGTCAGCGACGTTGATTCAACGCCGAAGAGTTTTGTAGAATCCTGTATGTACATCCACGGACTCGTAAGACAATATCAATGGAAACTAGAGAATGTAAACTAGGCAGAATGTAATGTATGACGTACGTACTGAATACGCTGCACGCGATCAGTACGCACACGTCCACAAGCAGGGTTCGCACAATTGCGATAGTTGTTATTTTTACTATTATTATTCTGTCATTATTAAACCGCCGCTTGGGGTTAAAAAAACTACGGCCGGATGACAGATTATTTACTATGCCGTGTGATCGTCTAATGAACAAACCTGTAATCTACAGAAAATGCTCCGATCACACGAGAAGTCTAATAACAAACCTTGACGCAAATCAGCAAATATCAATAAAGATTAACGTAAGGCAAGTTTACATTAAACGAGCATCGCAAAACTCTAAGTAAACATTGTTGTTTGGCCGCTGCCATCTGGCGATGGCTGAGTGTTGTCACTCCTGCCCAAACAACCAATGTTCAATGCGGCCTAAGAAGGGCCTTCTATGTTTATGACACCTGTTTACCAGCCCTACTAGGCGGCGGGCCCTGGGTTCGACCCCAGCCCCCGCCCCCTACCAGGGACCTTACTAACTGGCATTATTGTATGTATGCAAATATATGTTTTGAGATTGGTAATAAAAAGAGGCTAGGTAGGAGACAGCAACAGTTAAGTTTAGCACGAGACCAAGACGAGACGAAGACGCGAACCGTGCTGTCACCTACCCAGAGATATTATATTTAACAGTTTGTTGGAGTTGATCATTTCCTGCTGATATTGCGATATCAGGAACTCGGACGCTGACAACCGAACAAGTGTCAGGTGCGTTGCTAAGATTGGTCAACCCTGAGCACCGATCTTACAAGTTTGACATGGGATCCTTTCATTTCTTTATTAATTCATTTATTTATGCAATGATTGATTAAATGATCAGTTTTCTTGCTTGCTTGTTTGCTTGCTTGCATGACGTACAGCTGAAACAGAAAAAGTGCTATAATACATTGTGCTGAAAAATATACAAAAGTCGTATAGTTATATAGTCAACGCGAAAGTCATTGTATTTAATGTAGGCCTATTTTAGATATATGCTTCCGAAGTTAAGATATATAGGTCTTTTTTCAAAAATGTTGCTCGAACTTTGCAACTTGAGATCTTAATTCTGGCGACTAATCACATAATTTATAAAAAAAATGTTCAATTATGTCTGGAAATCGGGCATCTTAGACTTAATAAAAGGCTCCTAATATACAAAATTTGTCATATCTTGATAACGAGGGGACTGACGATTTTGATTGTACTGGCTTTTCTTACAATTATTTCGGGTGGAGAAACCCACCAGTTTTTTTAGTTCAAATCAGAGCTTCAAGAGCTTCTGGTGGTATTGGAATACTAGTAGCCAACAAATTTGAAAAACATACTAGAATAGACTCGGCCTATGATCATCTGGTATGGTTAACTATAACTACAGAAAACTATCAGAAAAACATTAAAATCGGCTGTGCCTATATACCACCAGAAAACTCTACATATGTTGGTCTAAAAAATGATTATTTTACTATGTTAGAGGAGGAAGTGGCTAGATATACAGAAAGTCACCATATAATATTATGTGGTGACTTTGATAGTAGAACTGGCCGCGCTCCAGATTACGATAATAATATCAATGTTTTAAATGAACGCTGTAATGAGGACGGAGTCATTAACAAATATGGACGATCTCTGCTAAATTTTTGTATAAGCACAGAGCTTAAAATAGCTAATGGTCGAATGTTTGATGATAAAGGTATCGGCCGATATACATACTCCTCGCCCATGGGAGCAAGTACTATTGATTAGATGATACTAAGAGAAGATTATATGATCAGTAAATTTAAAGTTCTACCGAAATTAGTAGAATCGGATCATTGTCCTATAAAATTCCATATTCTCAATTCAAAATTGAAAGAGTTAAGTTCTGCAGAAATGAACATACATGTTAATGACTCATCACCATGTTCCGATGTTTATATATGGCAAGATGAAAAAAAAGATAGAGTACCAAGCATCTCTTCGAAATGAACAGACATGTATTGCGTTTGAAGAAATGCTGTGTGCCGCAGCTGAAGGTTGTAGTAGCGATGGTATGCTAGAAAATGCATTATCCCCGTTATTTCTAAAGAAGCAGCCTCAATCAAAGTGTAAGAAAAACATAAAAAATAACTTTTTTTCCAACCCTTGGTATGATAAAGAATGTAAATCTCTAAACCATGTTTTAAATAATATTGCTAAAGATAAGAAGTTTAACACACGTCAAGGTGAATATAATATAATGTTACGCCAATATAAACAATTAATCCAGAAAAAGAAAAGACACCACCAACAAGTCAAACTTAGTCAGCTTGAAAATATGAGAATAGAAGATCCAAATTCCTACTGGGAATTTTGGAAATCTTTAAAACCTAGAAATTCAACCAAAGGTCCTACCCTGTCACAATTTGTGAAATATTTTGAAGAACAAGTCTACCCTCCTCATGTTGACTATTTTGACTATGATCACATGAATAATATAATGAAGCTAGTTAAATCATCCCCAAATGATATTAATGAGAAGGTGGAAAATGGACAATCCGATTTGTTACAGTTCTTAAACAGCCTCATAACTATAGACAAAATTCAAAAAGCAATTAGAAAGTTAAAATGCAAAAAAGCGGCAGGCATTACAAGCATGGTAGTAATGAACTCTTACCAGCACTAGTTTTACTGTTTAATACCATTATTGCCAATGGAGAATATCCATCAAGCTGGACCACTGGTATAATTCATCCTGTTCACAAAAAAGCTGCCCATAACGTGCCCGATAACTACAGGAAAGTTACAGTAATGCCATGCATTGGGAAATAATTTGAATCTGTACTTAATAACAGACTGTCTTTTAAAAATATAATAATAATGATCCCTTTCAAGCCGGCTTTAGAAGTAACTCCCGGACAACTGATAATATATTTATACTATGTGCCATTATAGATAAGCAAAGGTGTCTTTCAAAGCCCCTGTATACATGTTTTGTTGATTTTACAAAAGCATTTGACTATATTGACAGATCAGCACTGTACTATAAATTACTGAGCAGAGGAATAGACGGCAATTTTTTTAATGTGATAAAGAGTATGTTCTCTAAAGCTGAGTGCCGTGTAAAATGGGATTCATGCATCAGCGAGATATTCAAAAGCGGATTTGGTGTCCTGCAAGGTGGTATGCTCAGCCCCAAATTATTTACAGAATTTCTGCAGGATATATCCAAATCATTTGATCAAGATGAGGGTATCCCCGTAGACACTTTATTAATTGTATACTTGTTATTGGCAGACGACCTTGTCCTTTTTTGAGATTCTGCAAATGGATTGCAAAAACAATTAACTGCCCTGTATAAGTATGCTTCTCTGTGGCATTATAATAGTCAGCATTCCTAAAACAAAAGATTCTCATTTTTAACAAACGTCATATGTCAGAATGTGACAGATTCTACTATGGTGATGACATAATAGAAAAAAATGAAAAATATAAATACCTTGGGGTCGTATATAGCACTAGATATCCTGTTTTTGATTGTCAAATACTGCCCATATTAGAGTATGCAAGTGATATATGGTATACCGGTGATAGTGTTAATGATTTGGAAAAAATACATCTAAAATTTATTAAATCAACGCTGGGTGTTAGAAAGCAAACACCCACTCCGGCAATTTATGGTGACACAGGACGGTTTCCATTGATTATCAGGCAACATATTAAAGCTGTAAAATATTGGTGTAGAATTCTAGACCTATCTCAGAACCACCCTGTCAGAAATGCCTACAATATGCTACTAGAGCTAGATGGCACTGAATTCACAAACTGGTGCTCGCGTATTCGGTCTGTCCTTGAACTAACCGGGCTAGACCAAGCTTGGGAGACGCAGCACATTGGCAATACAAATAAATTAATGCTTTCCTTTAAAGATTCAATTGTTAGAATATTTACACAGCGGTGGAGACAAGATATCGAGAGTTCAAGTAAGCTGCGCACATATTCATTAGTGAAAATTTTTTTGTGTGTGGAACCATACATCTTAAACATAAAGGGGAACCACCTCATAACAGCAATGGCGAGATATAGAATGAGCTCACATGATTTAAAAATAGAGAGAGATTCAATAATCCAATAACTCCAATAAACCAACGAATATGCACAAGGTGTGAATCAAACGAAATTGACGACGAAATACACCTTCTTCTCCACTGTAATGCCATGAACAATGAACGCGAAATCTTGCTTAATTCTATAGCCGGAATTATCAATATGCAACCAACAAATGATATTTTTCTATGAATTATGACATCTAGAGACATAACAGTGGTGAAGTCGCTAGCAAAATTTATCTATGGTTGTTTTAAACAAATTAAGGGTTAAAAATATTGAGTATGATAAATGTAAATTCATATTCAAGCTGAAATATTTTGTATGTGTGTCGTGCCGTGCGTGACTAGCATGATTAATCATTATCATCATGATCATGATTATGTGTCATTATTATCGTTTTTAACGTTACATTTTTATGTAGAACAATCACAAGTCACCTGTCGCTATATTATCCATATTATCATGCCTTCATGATCTGACTTGGGTATTACCACTTATCAGGACGGCTGTTGCTCTCGGATCTTATTATTTAGCTTTTTAGGGCCGGTTAGGGACGTTTCCGTCGCCTTTGTTATCAGACGAGGTGGGGCCTTATGGAGGATTTCAGAGTTGCTAAGTCAACTGATTTTCTCTATGAGGTCGGGAATGTTTTTCTTCGATTGTAACTCCAAGTATGTGGTACTAACTAGGTCGTGAGTGAAATGGTATGAACTAAACAATATAGTGAATTAAAATAAGCTGTAATGTTTTTGTGCGAGGGCCATATAGATAATAAATCACTAGTTAATTAAACAAACTTTATTGCTATTGTGTGAGTGCCATGTCCTGCGTGAATGGCACGCATAATTATTATCCGTAATTTTTATTCTTATTACATCACTAAGTCTCCTACACTCGATAATATAGATGGTTCTGATGCTATACTTTGTTGGCAGTCGACGAACCACCATGTCTGACACCATGTCTGAACCACCATGTGTTTCGGTGGTATTACTGTTATTACGCTGTTAAATTTGCATCACTAGTCTATATCAGGGAATCGCCGAGCTCATAGCGACTGTGCTTGCATGGTCACATGGCTCGGAGCTACCTGTGTCGCAGATTGTCACATTAATTGTACTTGCCTGATATAATATTTGATTTTTAAAAATATCGTGTAATTTTTAACATTGTCTTAATACATTCTCAAATTACTGTAGCATAATTATGCACTTGTATATATTCTAGGTTTTTACGCTTTCCAGATTGTCTTTTTTGCTACTATATATATGATTAGCATGTCATACATAGTAGCTATTTTATCTCTGGTTTTGGTGCGGGAAACAAAATGATAGACCTTATGTTACCCTGGCAATGCCTTTCAATTTTATTTTAAGTATATACACAGTGTTTCTTATGGCAATGCCAGTTAACATGATTTTAGTTATGTATGTCATACTATGTATATTGTCATATGATTTTAACAAATTAACAATGTTGTATATACATGTACATATCTCTATTTCTATGACAAATAAGACTGGATTGACTTTCTTTCTGTCAATAAAATATCTGTCTGTCTGTCTGTCTGTCTGATTCCATAATCCAAGGCATATATTTGGACAATTGATGAAAATGTTCTTATTTTTTGACGATCATAGTGCCCTCATACGACCAAATATTAGACCTTTGATTTTCAGTGGAGCTTAGTGCATGGTCCAGAGTATCTCACTTTTTGTTTCTTTTTCTTTTTTATTAATAATCTAAATCGCTATTCCCAGACACTAATCGTACAAAATAACTTAATTAAACATAATTATAAATGGTTGCTCTTTTTGGACCTAGTCTAGTATTCTACCCGCGGCGAATCGGAGAGTAGTTCAGCCTGTCACATGACAAGATCAACCAATCACCACGGTCATCCAGTTGTTATTTAAATTAGGGGTGGAATATCAGACTTGGACCCTCTTTTATACATCAATATTTGTAGTAATACCTATGCCCTAAATTTAAACTTAAATATAGATCAAGTTATTTGCGATTTTATGCAGGAGTTTAAGAATATATAAGGTGGACTTCCACACACTCAAGCCAATTACATCAATCAATTGATCATTGGGTATGCAATGTGGTTTTCAAAAATGCATAGATTTCTCTAATATTGAAAGAACTACACAGTGACTTGAAAACAATTACGTAGTGAACTTGAACACAATTACATACCGACTACCTGTCAATCATAAAAACATGATGCAAGACGATGTAATAAGCATAACTTTCTTAATTAATTTGTTAATTTGTCAGTACTGCTTGCTTAATTTGTGGAAGCGTTATGGGTTTGGACTGGGTGACCTTCTGCTAATTAGCCATATTGGTTTGAGTATGACACAGTGGGAAATGACGCATTCATATATATACACTGTTAATAATATACGTTTAATTGCAATTGATGAAGAACTGCACTAAGACTTATCGTAAACAGGTAAGTGAAATAAAATGTCACTACAATAAAAACAGCAAAAACTATTGGCTCAATACTGGGTCAGAATCTCCGAGGCTGGCCCAGCATTAAACACGACAATAGTAGTTGTTTTTAATATGTTTTATTGGGCCATTAAATCACTGTCATTGGGAACGAAATGTGTGTTTAAACATCAAGATTCGTGAATTTGTTTGGTCCCAAATTAAACAAATATGAGTAAGTTGTGGGGTCGCGGTAGCGAGACACAACATCACGTGGGTGGCAATTTAACCCTTTCAGGCTTGAATTTACCATTGTCATCTTCATCCACTACAAGCCGCGAATTGCTGCCACAATTCTCGACTTGTAGTAGTGGATGAAGATGATTTAAAGTGGGTGGAAAAGTATAAAAAAATTCATGTATTAGTAAACCAGTTTCATGAAAATTTGAATTCTAAAACCCTTGGTTGTAGGAAAATTAAATCTGTTTTCAGGGATGTAAAATGATGCTTTATTGCATCGTGAGGTACATCTACTTTACATTTCCTGTTTGTGAATTACGTTTTTATTCTTAATCCCCAATACTGATAAAGCTGATGGGTACGATTGCGTCGGGCACTGAGTTTTCCGTTCCACATTTGGTTGGGATAAGATATTACAAAATGATTGTGTGTTCTATTGACCGTTTAAGTGCGGTCGTTGCTTTTAATGATTTAGGCTTAGGAGATCTAGCCTGATCGGTCAGCTGAAATAAATATAAGTAGCAAATGCATCAACTACAGGATGCTTTAAAATCTCTGCATCTCGAAGATTATTTATTGAGGCTATCATATTATCAGCGATGTACAATGGCGAAATTGCGTTGCAGAAAGCACAATCTTCCAATAGACTTTGGTTGTCGTACTGATATCCCTCGTAATTTAAGAGTATATAAACGATGTTAGACTTGGGTGCTAAATTTCATTTCTTGTTTATATGCCCACGGTTTAACGGAGCTCATAAAAATACATTAAAAAGGTATTGGTTTGACCTCGTCAGCTCTATCATTTCATAATCTGAAGAATTTGAAAAGCACCATACAGCTGGCGAATTTGTGTAAATATTTACGAATATTAATGAAAGCATTCAAGCTCTTTGTATAAATATAACGAATAGTACAATAGTTAATATAATTATGTTAGCCCCGTGTGAATATTGTATTATAAGGAATAATTGTTACCACCACACATGCCCAGCTGTCATATACATATATATATATGTACATAATATACAGATCTTATGAATAAACTACTGTCTTACTATCTGTCTTACTGTCTTACTGCCTCAGACCACCAGGATTTTCGAATCATGTGTGTGGAGGGCAGAGTGTTGTAATTTACTTCATCAAGAGGTTTGCCTGGCCCAGGTCAGCCTGTACACAAAAGTGACATAAACCCTATCCATTCATTATGCATTCATTCATTTATTCAAAAAAGTTAGAACATTCACTCAAATAAAAAAATTAACGAAGAGGTGTATTTTCTGTGTTTTTTTTCAAACACAACAAGTCGCGTGCTATTGATGACTCAATTAAAAATAAATTGCCACATACCTCCGACGCTATTGTTAAAACAATTGCATTCAATGTTTTGTTCTAAAACCCTAAATTAAGTTGGTTGCTCTGTCGCCTAGTGTGGCAGATAATGTAATATGTTATGCGAAGCCAAAAAGTGATGCAAGTTGTCTATTACAATGTCTATAAAATGTATTTTGTATTCCAAAAGTGTGCTAAATACTGGAAGAGAGCTGTTCATTGATGGCCAATCCTCTAATGAACTACCCGTACAAACAGGGGTCCCTCAAGGATCAATCCTTGGACCTCTGGTTTTTCTTATATACATGGATGACATAATAGATAAAATACTGTGTGATATAAGGTTATTTGCAAGAGATACATGTCTACTTGAAATTGTGCATAATGCGATAGAGTCTGCGCGACGTCTTAATTCGGACTTAAAAACTTTCCATATGTTAGTAGGGCTGTTAAGCATAACAATTGTGCACAAAATGAATAAAGCATGAAATTTTCAGTGAAGTATCTTTGAATGTCCGTGATCAAATCTAGGTACGGAACCACCTTGAGATATGCACCAGATGACCTTGGTTGACCTTCAAAAAAACCTCAAGGTCATATGATAATATGCTTCTTGTTATCGGTCTTATGATGCATTTGGTCAACCTTATATGAATATATAATTATTTTTTTCACAATCTAATTGTTTCGAGCACATTTATAATTAACCGGCCATGTATTTAAGATGACCTTGAGATGTCAAGGTCAAAATTTGACACCTAAGGTCCATGTTTTGGCCTGTGACCTAACATATATACATTCCATGTTTGACCATACACGCAACCATTAGGGGCCTGCTTGAATGATTACATCAATTGATATATATATAGGCCTACATATTATATACATATATATAATATATATATATATATATATGCATATAATATGCATTATAAATTTGACGTAATATATACACATGCGTCTTGTGACGTCACAGCTTTACCAGATGTACAAATGGAAGAAAAAAATGCTTAAACCCACAGCTTCACCTATAAAAGTGACAAGTAAACCAGTTATTTATATATGTAGCTTCGTAATGTCAAAAAGCCAAAGAAACAAAAGAAAGCCATCACTGATTGGGAATTATGTATCAGCTGCCAAGAAGCCACTACAGAACACACAGTCTGTCCGGCCAAAAGTGCCGACCCTGGTATTGGGTATAAGACATTAGCAGAAGATATGGGTTTGTTTCAAAGAAATGGTTGTTTACCCGTACATATCGACGTTTTGATGAAGGATCTGGCCCTGCAGTCACCATGACAGACCATGCAGCAAGATGGCATAAATCGTGTCGTGTCAGATTTAACAAAGCAAAATTCAAACGAGCCAAGAGACTTTCTGACCAAGAGAAATCTACCTCAGTAGCATCCTCAACAAGTGGCAGCCGGGTCAGCGAAAGGGTTGTTAAATATCAGAGTGAAGACACAGCATGCTTCTTCTGTGACCTTCCTGCCAAAGGAAAATTGAATCTACATGAAGCTTCTACAATTGAAATCGATGCACAAGTCCGCAGGTTTGCAACAGATCTTCAAGACACGCGGCTCCTTGTAAAACTGGCTGGAGGAGATATGATTGCCTTAGAGGCAAAATATCATAGAAATTGCCTTTCGTCTTTATACAATAAGCACCGTCAATTTTGCACATCTTTTACAGCAGATGAAGGAAACACTCACTTGCATGGAATCGCATTTGCAGAGCTGATTTCTTATCTCGAAGACGTTTATGCAGAAGCGGATATTTCACCTGTTTTTAAGCTGATAGATCTCGCTAAACTCTATCAGTTGAAGTTGAAACAGCTTGGTAGTAAAGAAAATCGAGTACATACCACACGACTCAAATGCAGGTTGTTGGATGCCTTGCCTGGACTTACTGCGTATTCAGAAGGAAGGGATATCCTCCTAACATTTAATGAACATATCGGGGATGCGCTGAACAAGGCCTGTAAACATGATTCTGAGGCTTTACATCTAGCAAAAGCAGCTCAATATATCCGTAATGACATATTCAGCAAGTCCTACTGTTTCAATGGAGAATTCGACAAAAATCAAGAGGACGTTGTGCCAAGCTCTCTGCTTGCCTTGGTGAGCATGCTTCTAATTTGAGCAAATATTAAGAAGCAAAGAGACATGAGTGCTAATGATACGCGTATAGCAAATACAGTGTGTCAGATTATCATGTTCAACAGTGTCAAACATTCAACCACTTCTTCTTCTGGAAAGGGCAGACACAATCGTGAGAGGGAAACACCACTCGTAATTTATCTAGCATTTAAGTGCCATGCTCTGACAAGAAGCCACAGTCTTGTAGACACAATGTTCAACCTTGGTATCTGCATATGACCGCCTTTTACAGCTGGGTGCGAATATGGCCAATGGTGTTCTGGCTAGATTTGAGATAGAAAACGTGGTGTGTCCACCAAAGCTTCGTACAAATGTGTTCACAACCTGTGCCGTCGATAATATAGACCACAACCCTAGCTCTTCAACATCACATGGGTCGTTCCATGGTACAGCAATCTCTTTCATACAACATCCCACACACGACTCCCCGGGAGCTGATCGTGGAGTTGTCGTGTTCGAAGAAGGCCCACCATTAAGAAAAGTGAGACCACTCCCATCATGTTATGCTGAGGTACGTCCCGTTGCTTCCACGGGGAAAACAAGCATTGTTCCATATACTGACGGTTTTATCCATCCAGCATCACTAGATACTGTTGTTCAAGGTCGTGACAAAGAAGTAACCTGGTTGCGGAAGGCTGTGACTTCTCTGGAGAGTAGTCAACCAGAGAAAGACGAATTAATCTCATGGTCTGCATATCATGCCAACCTTCAGGAGGAGACTATTCCACCACCAGCTATCACAGCAACGTTGCCAATGTTCCATGAGGCCGCTCACACACTTGCCATGATAAAGCATGCCATGACTTTAGTGCAGTCACTCACTGAACATGTTAATCCTTGACAGATTCCTGTAATAACAAATGAAATGAAATGAATCGGGCTTTAGGCCACCTTTGTGCACATATAGGCTAAACTGGGCCAGGAGAACCTCCTGAGGATGGTGAGATGATTGAGATGACACTGTCCTCCAGACACACGATTCGAAATTCGAGCCCTGGCGGTCTGAGGCCGAGCACGCTACCTCTCGGTCACGGAGGCTCCCCACAATACTGACTTTCACACGTGGATGGGGAAGAAACATTTTTGTTTCTTTGAAACCGCCGAGACCGGGAACCGAACCCCGAACTCTGGCGTGAAAGGCAGCGGTGCTAAACACTACCCTAGGGCCCCCGCCCTCCTGTAATAACAGCAGATCAGCCACTCTATGCTCTGGCAAAAGAGGTACAATGGAACTGGCCTACTCTACATGGAGAGGACCATATGATTGTCATGTTTGGAGGCCTGCACATTAAAATGGCTATACTGAAGGTATTTGCTTATTTATCTATAATATATACTAATGGAGAGCTATAATACGCCCAATATCGCAAGCCACGTTTTTGCCATTTAAAAAATATTTGGTGACTAATTTTTTTTTCAACTCCATTCAACTTGGCAAGTTATGCGGCGACTATTTCAGACATTTTCTCGGCAAAAATAGTTTACATCGCCTGATCCTTTTTTGTCATGTATGATGACAGATGCAAGTCATTCCAAGAAAGTAATTTCAGCCAGTAAATGGCGAAAAACGTCGCTCGCGATATTGGGCGTATGACTTGAAATATAGCTCCCCTACACACATAGGCCCCTACACAATTTTCAGTGTGACAAAATTACTTGCATGTATTTGGTAGAACCTAAACTTTTGTCATTCTTGATATTTAAACGGATAATTCTCATATACGATTTGTTGTTTTTAAATACAAGAATACATTTGAAAACATTTTAATTGGCGGTCATTGGGTTAAAGCACGTTATTTAATTATTATATATTATCATAAAGCACCTTTCAATAGCATAGCGAATGCTGATAATTTAAGCATCATTTTAATTGTCAACATGTGACCCGTCAAACCCAAAAGGGCAGTACGTATATTAGTAGATTTGATATCGCCTCCTTTCCTGTTTCATAGACTGAAAGCAGTTCAAATCGTTATTTCTTATTATTTTATGACATTCGTTGAAATATGGATAAAGACCCATCATCACGTTTGCGTGTGGATGGACCGAAGACATTCATGGTTGGACGCCTCTGTGGACAACACTCCCACAAGCTGCGAAATCATGCTATGAATTAATTCATTGTTGTTGCACAAAAGGCTGTGTTGGACGTTGTAAATGTGTGAAGGCAGGCTTGAAATGTACTGCTCTCTGCGCTTGCTCTGGGGAATGTGAACGGTAAGCTAGACATCTATGCACACCTAGATATATAATACTATGCATGCATACTGGTGATACTGACACTAATATTGCCAGTGAATAATACCAAGGAATAGTAATACTAAACATTCATGTGTGGACTTATATAAATGTTTTAACATGCAATAAACATGTGAGCTTGCATCTATTGTTTTTTTTATACTGCCAATGGTATTCATTACCAGGCGCGGTTCCGAATATTTTACAAAGGGAGCATTCGATTGGAATTTGATTGCCCTGCCGCCATGAAAGATGAATTTAGATGTCAATATTCTCAGTCAGGTAACAGAGTTTTGAGGCAACATTCTTAATGCAACATCCGTTTGAAATCTCTAATGTCAAATGCAGATATTTCCGCAATTTTTAGCGATTTTTGAAATGAAACAAATTGTATTTTTTTGAAAAATCAAAATTTTTCACTTTGACCTTCAAATTGACCTTTCGACCTTGACAATGAACTTATTAAAACAATAACATGAATAGTTTCTCCAGTCAAAACACATCAAAATGAGGTATTACACTTGTACCTATAATTGTATTTGTGGGAAATCATATTTTTGGCACTTTTGACCTTGAAATTGACCTTTTGACATTGACGATGACCTTGATTTTGACGATGACATTAGATTATAAAAAAGTGCATAAATGTTTTTTTCCAATAAAAAACACAACAAAATGAGGTATTACACTTGTACATTATATTTTGTTTAGGGAAAATCATATTTTTGGCACGTATGACCTTGAAATTGACCTTCACGATGACCTTAATTTTGACGATGACCTTGAATTAGAAAAAAAATACATAAATGTTTTTTCCAGCAAAAAACCCCATCAAAATGAGGTATTACACTTGTATCTATAATTTTTTTGTTGAAAATCATAGTTTGGCAATTTTGCCCTTGAAATTGACCTTTTGACCTTTTAGATGACCTTGAATTATTAAAATAACCAGGTGAAAAAGTCGGGAACAGATTATTGAATCAAAATCGAATCAAAAAGAGGTATCACACTTGTTCCTTACTTAATTTTCGAAAAATCATATTTTTTGACATATAAACAATGACCTTCACTTTGAAGGTCACTCAAGGTCACCAGAGGTCACTGCCAAGGTGGTTCCGTACCTGATCGTGACCCCCTGGGGTCAAAGATATATCATGCCAAATTGTATGCTTTATTCACAAAATGCACAATTCATCTGATATTATGGGCTTAACAGCCCTACTATGTGGTCCATTCAGTGGTTAATGCTTTTTAATTTCATTAAAACAGTAATCTTAACAATATCAAGCAGAAAAAAGTCACTGCATCATCCGGAGCTGATACTGGATTGCTCAACTCTCCAGGAAGTTGACCAACACTGTCATCGCGGTGTAGTTTTCAACAGATCCCTCACTTGGGATTCCCACATAGAATATATTTAAAAAAAACGAATAAAACTTTAAATGTAATGAAGCGATTAAAATACTCTCTACCACGTAAAGCCTTAGAAAAATTGTTTACTTGTCGAATCAGACCTATAATTGAATATGGTAATTTTATCTATGATAACTGTCCTAAATACCTTAGTAATCGACTAGAACAGTTACAAATGGAGGCTGCTCGCATTAGTCCAGGAATTTTAGGCATTTTCAGGGGTGAAGATGGAAAAAAATAATATAAAGCTGAAAATTTCAGGAGTTGTTCAGATGATCATCCTTAATGACCTGTAAAAAGTCCCAAAGTTTCCCAGGAGCGGAACATGTTTTTTTTCGCGAAAATTCAAAATGGCCGCTAGAGGCCATTCAAAAATAACATACGAATAAGTTAACATATTATATTCCTTTGTAATACCTCTTTTTCAGTTGATTTTTTACAGGGAACTCATTTCAGGTCTTCTTTTTAAGTTTTAAAGCCTCATTCGTGTTTTGTTTGCAAAAATCCAAAATGGCCGCCTGACACAATACTGAAATTGTAACTTATGAAGAAATTCAAATATATTCCTTTGTGATATCTTTTTTCTGCATAATTTTTCACGAGAAATACAATTTTGGTCCTATTTTAACATTGTCAAACTCATGTCAATCCACAGTTCAAATTGGCCGCCATTAAGGAAGAAGAATAATTTCAGAAATTATGTCATTGTTTGTCTACATATTTTTTTATTTTGAATCATAGTGGCAGTAAAAAGTATTTCCGAAATCAAGGCTTATCTAACGAAGAACAGCCATATGTCTTTAGATGCACTAAAATAAATTTCATAATATAATAATTTATATTATTTTTTGTGGTGGTTATTTTTTAGTTTGACACGTTTGTTGATTTGTTTGTCAAAATACAGAAACAAAAATGTAGCAATTTAGAAATTGTAAACATGTTAAAACATGGTAAAACATAACAATATCAAATACAAACTAGACAATCGTATGAGTAACGTCAATAAAATAATTCAGGTACGCCTCTTATTACGTATTATTGTGGTCATATTGAAAAATCACGATCTTTTGATTCAAGGTTTGGCTAATATGCTGTTCTCACAGTACCCTCAGTTGCATACACAGACCAATTTTGGTGGCGTTATATCACCATTGATACACGTTTATATGCCCCATTGAGGTTTTATGATATAGACAGCTGAACCACACTACAAAATATCTGTCATTCATGCACGTGTCGTTATTTCAAGTGAATATTGCTGTACGTTGCTTTCTACACAATCATGGCGAAAGAAGAAACGGACTTAATACCCTACTCTTATCGAATAACTTCAAGGGTTCTTTATAGTGCACAGTGCCATAGACTTCACTGCACACTCCATGCCTTTGAACAGTTTGGAGCACTGTATAGGCACAACCTCGATGACTAACATCCGACCCGACGGGGATTTGAACCCAGTAGAGTTTTGAGCCACAGCAAGATCAAATGGGCCATCGAGACCGCCTCGTTATTTCAAACACAAACAAACTTATTTGGGTTCCTATTAATGTTGCATCAAATATATATAAATATGATAAATAGGGTATGGGACCTTCCCAAGGATCCTGCAGGCTCGGGTGTGATACCTTGCATTTGACCCTTATGCCCGCATGTGAGGTGTGAGATCTTGCCTAGGACCATAAAGGCCTAGGTGTGAGTGCTTGCCTAGGACCCTGCATGCTCCAGTGTATGACTTTGCCTAGGACCCACCGGCTCGGGTGTGAGTCCTAGCCTAAGACCATGCTGGCTCATGGTAAACCCTTGCCTATGACTTGTAGGCTCGGGTTTGTGACAGTGTCTAGGCCGCTGCGGGCTCGGGTGTGAGTCATTGCCTAGGACCTTGGCGGCTCGAGTGTAAGCCCTTGCCTAAGACCATGCGGGCTCACGCTAAATCCTTGTCTAGGACTTGAAGGCTCGGGTTTGAGACCATGCCTAGGACGCTGCGGGCTCGGGTGTGAGTCCTTGCCTAATACCATGCGCGCCTGGGATCATCCTTTCCTATGACCTCTAGGCTCGGATGTGAATCCTTGCCGAGGACCTGTAGGGTCAGGTGTGATACCTTGCCCAGGACATTGTGGACTCTAGTGTGAGTTCTTGTTTAGGACACTACGGGCTAGGGTGTGATTCCTTGCCCATGGACCATACATGTGCGTGTGTGAATCCTTGCCTAGTCACTGGGGGCTTGGTTGTGAGATTTTGTCTAGGATATGTAGGCTCGGGTGTGAGTCTTTGCCTAGGACAATGCAGCCTTGTGTGTGAGACTTTCCTATGACCCTGTGGACTCGAGTGTGAGCCCTTGCTTATGACATTTGCTTAGGACCCCAGCTGAAGCAGTAGTGAATAACATTTATCACTGACATATCTAAATGTACAATAATTCCATGGCAACAGATTACCCCCAACAGGCTGGGGATGTCAATTTAAAAATAAAAACTTGTAACCAGTTTTCACGGAGCTTGATGCAGCACCTCCTAAATTAATGAAAATGATTAAATATGATGTTTTGGCTATCATGTATTATGAAATAAAGACACTAAAATGTGTACTGTATATTTCTTTTGGATATAGAGTTATTTGTTATCGGTCATTAATTACTGGTAATTTATAGATTTAAAAGTTTATATGTATCTCGAATACGAATGACCCAATGAAACCTTAAATGGCGGCCATCTTGGATTTATTCTTTAGCGAAACCTTAAAAATTATTAATAACTTCAGAAATGAATTCAGCATTAAAAATCATGTGGAAATGAGGTATTACACTAAAACATATGTCTAATACTTCAGGAATTACAACTTCAACATAGCGCTTGGAGGCCATTTTGAATTTTGTCAAAAACATATGTTCCGCTCCGGGAAAAACCTTGGGACTTTTTACAGGTATAAAAGGAGGACATACAGGTAGTCTATAGATTTAAAAGCTTATATGTATCTCAAATACTAATGACAATAGACTTGCTCCCAATTAAACATTAAATGGCAGCCATCTTAGATTTATTCTTTACCGAAGCCCTAAAAGTGACTACTAGCTTCAGAAATGAATTCAGCATCAAAAATCATGTGGAAATTAGGTATTACATTAAAATATATGTCAAATAGTTCATGAATTAAAACTTCAACATGGCGTTTGGCGGCCATTTTAAATATTGTCAAAAAAAAGGATGTTTCGCTCAAGGGAAACTTTGGGACTTTTTACAAGTAATAAAGGAGGACACAATGAACACTTCCTGAAATTTTCAGCTTTATATTATTTTTTTCCATTTCAAAACCTAAAATTCCTGGACTACATATGTACTGGTGCTATGCGTCAAACAAGCGCTGATAAAATATTAACAGAGGTGGGCTGGGAGCGTCTAGAATGTAGACGTGAATTCCATAGATTAATAATGTTTTTTAAAATGACAAATAATCTAGCCCCGCCGTATTTAACATCAATATGCCCGCCTACAATTGCCAACACCAGTAGATATGTGACCAGATACTCTCAAAGCATTAGGGTACCCAGGTGCAAAACATCACTTTTCAAAAATTCTTTTCTGCCATCAACTATAAGACACTGGAATGGCATTGACATCGATGTGAAAAATTCAATTAGTTTAAATATCTTTAAAAGTAAATTGAAATTACACTTGCGATTTTCACCACCACTAAATCATATATACACTGGGTACCGTAAAGCATCTATTTACCACACTAGACTTCGACTTGGTATGTCATCACTGGCTGCTCATCTCTTTCCTTATGGCTTATCTGACACGCCTTATTGTTCCTGTGGAGCCAGAGAAACCACTCATCATTTTCTACTTGAATGCCCCCATTATGCTGTACAAAGGACTGAGCTACTGGTCGCCATACGCGACTTGATCGCGCCAAACACACACCATTCACTCTTGCCTACGCTTGATGCAAACATACTGACTATTATTTTGTTAAAAGGATCTGAGGATTTAGTTACCATAGAAAATGCTTTTATATTTAGATGTGTTCAAAAATTCATCAAATCGTCTAATAGATTTAGCTAAATTTAGCAAGTTAAGAAACATATATATTTTACTTACTACATATAAACTTGTATTCTCTTTTTCCTATCTAGCCTTCCTGTGATTTAAAACTATCTTGTTTGTCTTGTATATATAATGTGATTGTATGTTTCACTTTATGTTTTGGAGAGCCCCTTGACTAGCGCTAATAGAGCTATTTGGGTCATCCAATTGAAATAAATATGTTTACATACATACATACATTATAAGCATAACACCAAGGTCATCTCAAGGGCACATCCACTTTAT
Source organism: Flabesymbios commensalis (assembly GCA_964017125.1). NCBI lineage: Eukaryota > Metazoa > Annelida > Polychaeta > Terebellida > Flabelligeridae > Flabesymbios > Flabesymbios commensalis. The sequence goes on from OZ024912.1 coordinate 22,980,975, forward strand.
TTCAAGGTCAAAATGACACAGATTGTGTTAGTAAGAAAAGACTGGTTTTCTTGGTCAGATATATTTTCCATTTCCATCACATTTTAAGTTATTTGGGAATCCTAGCTATTACCCTTATTACATTTCTTCTTCAATGTTTAATTGAACGATCAAAATTACAAGCATGCAGCATAATCTGTCGAACAGTCAAATTTCTCTGCATCTGTATATGGTGAAGAAATCGGTTTAAGCACAAAACATTCCGGTATAGCTCATCGCTAAATTCCTGATACATAGGACAAAAACATAGGAAGTGAATCTTATTTCTACTATATTTAAATTAGTTATTTCACACAAGATGTTTTTTTCATTTTCTTCAATAAAAGTTAAATCATCAGCGTACAACCAATGTGAAATTATATCATCATCAAGGGTAATACCCATTCCCAGATAATTTAATTATGTGGACAAATCTTCTATACATATATATAAAAGCGTCGGGGAAAAACATCTCCTTGACGCACCCCACATTTAGTTTCAAACCAGTTTAACAATTTATCATTAACTTTTACTGATAACCTAGTCTTAGTGTGCATAGATTTAATTGCGAAATAAAGAAAACCGTCGACAGAAGATCGAAGCAATTTATACAATAGAAGCTTTCAATCGAGCCAGTCAAATGCTTTTGCAAGTCTATGAATGGAACAAAGTTATTTTGATACATACGGCTACTAATAACACTTGATAAAGTAAAGGGTGGTCCTCACACGAGCGGTGTTATCAGGTTTTCTAAATCCATTCTGCTTTTCAGCAATAAGTCAATATTCTCCAAATAAGCTACCAATCGGTGATTTAAAATAGATGAATAAAGTTTATATAGGCCTACATTAGATAACAATTTCATAATTGAGAGAAACAAATTTTTTGTTGAACAATTTGGAATTGGTGATAAACTATTATGGCTAAACTACATTCTATTTCATGATTAAAAATTTAGACTAGTTTTATCAGCATAACAATTAACTCTATTATACAGTTTGTGTTTAATATTCAATCCATATATCTAATACAGCACGTGGGTCTGTGACATAACCCTCCCCCCCCCGTTCATTTTATCTGGTATGTTTTACGTTGACTGGGTAAGAGATTATTGACCCGACTCGAAAATTCTTTGATTCTTTAATGAATCTATTTCATTGATTTTCTCTCTGCTTTAATCAGTTAACCACACTCTTTCTTGCCTAACATTTGTTATCAAAAATATTTCTCGCTGTTATAAAATATCGTTGTAGTTGCTTTTTGCCAGGTTGGACCCTTTAAATTTACCACATATATCCTCAGCAGCACACATACTATGCCGTAATCCGCTTAACTCAGGATCCCAGTAAAGTTTGCGTTTTCTATCCTTCTTTCTAGCTGGTTCATTACATAGTTCACCTTTTCTATCCTTCTTTCTAGCTGATTTACTACATAGTTCACTTTTTCTATCCCTCTTTCTAGCTGGTTGATAATTTTATTGATTTAATTCCTAATTCATTAGACAGACACTGCCCATATGAATTCAAGAATTTAAAGATGAAAAAACATAAAAAATCATGGCCTAATAAAGCACTAATTAAAGCTTGCGAAAACAATTGTTATATATTATAAAAAAAACAGTGGAATGGGACTGTAAATATAAACAATATAAGAATACGTTGACATCTATCTTGTGAAAAGCTGGAAAAAAATATTATGATGGACTCTTATGTCAAAGTAAATTAAATATTAAAAAAAATTGGGGTACAATAAATGCTATAATTAAAAGGAATAATAAATCAGTAGCTCCGCAAACTATAGCTAACGGGTTTAATAGTTTTTTTGTTAATTTATGCCCGAAGCTAGCTGAAAATATTGAAAAAAAAATGAATCAATTCTTGATACTATAATGAACCTTCGAAAAAATCATTTTTCTTGGAACCCGTTACTGAAAATTAGGTGCTAGAAATTGTAAATTCAAGTCCGAATAAGACATCCATGGATCATTCCGGCATTAATTTTACGTTGGTAAAGGAATGCATTTCTTTTTTAGCCATCCCAATAAGTCATATAGCTAACATATCTTTTGCAATGGGAATTTTTCCTAATCGAAAGTTAATTGCTATTTTTAAATCAAGACGGAAGGATTATTTTACAAATTATAGTACACAATTTTTAGAAATATTGGATTTTTTTAAAAAATCGGTCGGTTGTATGAGTTTCTAGAGATTAATAATAATCTATCAAATAGTCAATATGGTTTCAGAAATAACTCAAAAACATCTCATGCCTTGATTGGTCTGCATGAACGACTCACCAAATCGATAGATGATAAGCTGAGTACAATTGGTGTGTTTAGAGATTTAAAAAAACTTTCGTTACTATTGATCATACATTGCTGTTACACAAATTGAATAGATATAGGATTAGAGGTATAGCTAATGCATGGTTGGACAGTTATTTGAAAGAAAGATCACAATATGTATTTCATAATAATGGCAATTCTGACCCAATGAATTTGTGTTGTGGCGTGCGACAAGGTAGTATATTAGGACCTAAATTATTTATTTCGTATATGAATGATATGGATAATGTATCAAATATTTTAAAATTTATAATATTTGCAGACGATACAAATTTATTCTGTACAAGTAAAGACATTGTGAGTTGAGTGTAACTATCTGTGATGAATTAATGAAGCCGGAAAAATGGTTTTCTCTAAATGAATTATCATTGAACATATCTAAGACAAATTATATGATTTTTTGCAAAAGTCATGTTGAACAAAATATTCAAATAAGTTTTGGCAATAAGTTGATAAATAAGGTGAATAAAACTAAATTTTTAGGGGTTATAATTGATGATCAATTAAATTTGCACAGTCACATAAAGCGAATTGTTTCAAAGTTACACAAGAATTATTATGTTATAAAAAGGGCTAGTAGATTATTATCTACTTCATCACTAACTATGCTTTATAATAGTTTATGCTTGCCATATATGCTTTACTGTTGTGAAATTTGGGGCAGAACCAGTGAATATCTTTTAGATCACATTATTTCAGAAGAAATTTATCAAAATGGTCCATAGAACTTGTTATCTATAGAGCATACAAAACCATTGTTTAATTGTTCATTTATTCTTACATTCGCAGATCTTCTGGAGTATGCATGTCAATTTTAATGTTTAAGGCATTCCATAATCTTCTTCCATTGAATGTACAAAATCTTTTTCAAATTCATATAAATATACGATCAAGTAGGAGAAAAAAACATGTTTTCCATAAAATACTCTCGTACTAATTTAACGAGACAATGTGCATCAAATGCAAGAATAGGGTTGTGGAATGCTTTACCGGATGATATAACTAATATATCTTCAATATATTTATTCAAAAGACATATCAAGTCCAGTTATCTGCATTGTTATTAAACTATATCTGCTTGGGTTTATTATTTGTTAAAATTGAGTGATGTGGTGTGTACTCGGATTGTTTTGTTCATGCTATTGGATTATTATGCATGTTATTCTTGGATTTCTTTTTCACATGAAATATGGTGTATGGGTCTAAGATGGCACTTGATGTATGGGCCTGTCCAAATTACAAATTGATATATATCCAGAAGTGTTTTAATATCAGTGCTTTAATACGAGACTAAGAAGTAACTCTATATGGTAAAATTAAGGCAGGTGGTGACCGTGATAAGCGATAAGCTTCTGTCGCCACCAATTTACTACATAGTTCACTTTTTCTATCCCTTTTTCTAGCTGGTTTACTACATACATCAAAATTTGTATAGAATTGATAAAATTATTGGTGATATTGCTCCAAAATAGGTCATGCAAATCATCTATATCGTTTTTACATCGCTTAGCATTATTAATGGGATTGATCACATCATTTAGTGCCAATCTACAGGATTCATTATTCATAAACCTATCTGAATTTGTATGTAAATTGTACCTTCTGAAATAGCGTGATGACGGCACTGTAAAATCTAAGTTATGAAAGATTTTTTACATTTTTTTAATCTATGTTTCCATTTATTATACACTCTTTAACACCATAACTAAATATATTTACCGTTTACATACTGTTCTGATAAAGTCATGTAAGGAAATCAAACTAAGCATTATAACCGTTACGCTCAGCACGTGTAATACGAGAAAACTGCTCTGCTGAGAAAACATTAGCAACAGATCCACCTGATGTGCAGACACATGTGATATTGTCATTTTCTGGGACACACGTTCATTTAGTACACATAACTTCATATCCTTTACACATTCTATTATTTTTTCCCCATTCACATTATTCCTTGCGGTGTCAACTCATTTTCGTGGTGGTATTTTTCCATCCACTGGTATATAATCACATAAATGTCGAGCTCTTGCAATTAAATCGCCACAGAGGTAATCCCGTATCCTGCTATATTAATTTATTTAATTTTTCAACCACTTGAGGTTGTCTCGCTACTGCGATCCACAACCTCAAGTGATTGAAAATTACTCATAATTATTTGTATAATTTGAGACCAAACACTTACAAATCTTGATGTTTAAAAACTAAACTCGTTCCCAATATCCATGATAACAGCTATTCAATCGGCTAATAAAACATATTGAAACGACTATTGTCGTGATTAGCAGGCAAGGGGTTGATATAGCAGTGTCAGCAACACGCGAGTTGCCGATTTAATTTAGGTACAAGTATACCATATGACCGTTCCACTGTGTTCAATACCACATTTTTTAATAACCAGAAAAAAATAACAAAGCCACAGGAAACCCGCAATTCAGCGATTTAATTTAGATTGAAGCATAATCTATCACCGCAACATGTTTACCTGGCACGTGTTTAATACCACATTCCTCTAATAAACACGAAGCATTGACCCAAACTTGTTTTTTTGTTGTTCCATCGTCTACGACGCTGACCCAACATTAAAACATTATTGGCACAATATATCGTCACTGAACACTTCCTTTTGAGTGAAGCTATCTATCGTGTTGCTGAATTATTTCTTTGTTAGTTTCTACATTGCCAGAATGACGAAAAATAAATGTAGTTATGACAATAGGCATATCGCAATGCTATTGGGAACGAGCTGAGCGTTTAGCTCTTAAAGCCCTGAATTAATTTGTAAAAAACATCGAAATCAATTTTCCAATTTGAAATCATCATAACTATCTTAGTAAGCTCTTTCCGATTCATTTGAATACCTATGTTGGGCGGTCTACGGGCATTAGAAATATTTCTACTCTTACATGTACATTGCGGGGATCGACTCTAGTCTATCCCCGCATGTTTGGTTTAGGTGAAAAATTAGATAAGCTAACTTAGCGGGGAAGGGTTAACCCTTTAACCGCCAAATTATTCAATTTGAATTTTCACCCACTTGAAGTTGTGTCTCGCTGACGCGATCCACAACTTCAAGTGAGTGAAAATTATTCAAATTTGGCAAAATGGAGGTCAACTGTTTTCAAATATTGCTGATTGATGTCACATTTTATCTTTATCACATGTTTAAAAGGTGGTACTTAATGTGCTAATAAAAAATGAAAACCCGAATATATGCTACACCGGCGGTTAAAGGGTTAAATGTACTGAGTGACAGTTAAGCCGGACCCAAGGGATAACATGATGCATGTAAAAGCTATAATTGTTTGCGAATGAGTCATATCATAAATACAGACTTAAGTGAGGGCGTAGAACCATTGGTAGGCATACAGGGACAAAAAGTAGGCATTCCCTGTAGTCATTAACCATTAGAGCGCCAAATTTAAGAAAAATGTAATTTCCACTCACTTGAAGTTGTGCCTCGCTACCGCGATTTTTCAAGTGGGTGAAAAAAAGCGTATACGTGTTTAATTTGAGAACAAAACATTTGCAAATCTTTCATGTTAAGCATTCGTTTTATTCCCAACGACGGCTATATAACCTGTTAATAAAACAGATTAAAATGACTTTGATCGTGCCTCGCGCTTAAAGGGTTAAGAATCATAATTATATAGGCCGGGTCTATTTGCCCCGTCACGGGGCACACAAGGCAAGAAAAGTGCGTTGGATTACCCGTGACGGGGCAAATAACAGTTAAATCCTCTTCCATGTCCCGTGACGGGGCGTGGAACCGCTAATTTTGTGCCTTCGATACAACGTGGCGGCCGAAATAAAGGAAAATTAGAGTTATACAGCCCGCTGTGGTGTATGCAAGATAATTAAAGTGTCCTTGGGCACCCCGTGAATGATGTAACGAGGTTTCTTATTGGTTGTCAAAAGAAGCATTCCACTTGGTCCACTCGACTAGCACAATAAATATGTTCGCATTTCTAATTTCCAAAAACAACTACATCGATGAGTGGAGTATGTTCCATCTGGAACTCCGGGCCAGAAGGCGTTGGGAGCATTCATTGTACCGGTATCACCTAATCCATGACAGATAAAGTTTGCCCAGTGTGCAGCGAGCCCTTCATCCCTTCCAAGGATGAGGTTTAGCGACTGTGCAGTGGGCCCCTCATCCCTCCTGAGAGATGAGGTTTACCCAGTGTGCAACCAGCCCCTCATCCATCCTAAGGATGAGGTTTAGCCAGTGTGCAGTGGGCCCCTCATCAAGAGATGACGTGTACCTATAGTATGCAGTAGCTCCTTATCCCTCCCTGAACCTGAAAGATGAAGTTTACCTAGTGTGCAACCAGCCCCTCATCCCGGAGAGATAAAGTTACCAGTGTGCAGCCAGCCCCTCATCCCTCCTGAGAGATGAGGTTTATCTAGTGTGCAACCACCCCTCATCCCTCCTGAGAGACGAAGTTTACCCAGTGTGCAACCAGCCCCTCATCCCCGTGAGATGAAGTTTACAAGTGTGCAACTAGCCCCCCATCCCTCCTAAGGATGAGGTTTACCTACTGTGCTGTGGGCCCCTCATCCCTTCTGAGAGATAAGGGTTTAGCCAGTGCACAGCGAGCCTCTCATCCCTCCTAAGGATTACGTTCGGCCAGTGTGCAGTGGGCCCCTCATCCCTCCTGAGAAATGAGGTTTACCTAGTGTGCAGTGGGCCCCTCATCCCTCCTAAGAGATGGGGTTTACCAAGTGTGCAGTGGACCCCTCATCCCTCCTGAGAGATGAGGTTTATCGATTGTGCAGTGAGCCCCTCATCCCTGACTCTGCCTGATAGATGAGGTTCACCCAGTGTGCAGTGGGCCCCTCATCCCTAACTTTGCCTGACAGATGAGGTTTACCCAGTGTGCAACCAGCCCTTCATCTATCCTGAGAGATGAGGTTTATCTAGTGTGCAGTGGGCCCCTCATCCCTCCTGAGAGATGAGTTTTATCGATTGTGCAATGAGCCCCTCATCCCTGACTCTGCCTGATAGATGAGGTTTACCTAGTGTCCAGTGGGCCCATCATCCCTTCTGAGAGATGAGGCTCACCCAGTGTGCAGTGAGCCCCTCATCCCTAACATTGCCTGAGAGATGAGGTTTACCCAGTGTGCAGTGGGCCCCTCATCCCTAACTGGCCCTGATAGATGAGGTTTACCCAGTGTGCAACCAGCCCCTCATCCATCCTAAGAATGAGGTTTAGCCAGTCTGCAGTGGGCCCATCATCCCTCCTAACAGATGAGGTGTACCTAGTGTGCAGTGGGCCCCTCATCCCTTCTGATAGATAGATAGATAATGGTTTAGTCAGTGTGCAGCGAGCCCTCATCCCTCCTGAAGATAAGTTTAGCCGGAAGTGTGCAGTGGGCCCCTCATCCATAACTGGGCCTGAAAGATAAGGTTCACCCAGTGTGTAGCGAGCCTTTCACTCTCTCAGGGTGGAGTTTACACAGAGAGAGGAGGTTTACCAATGTGCAGTGGACCCTTCAACCTTCTTCAGAGAGAAGGTTTACCCAGTGTGCAGTGGGCCCCTCATCTCTCCTGAGATCGGAGGTTTATCCAGTGTGCATTGGGCCTATCATCCCTAACTGGCCTTGCAAGATGAGGTTTACCCAGTGTGCAGCGAGCTTCTTATCCATCCTAAGGATGAGGTTTGGTCAGTGTGCAGTGGGCCCCTCATCCATAACTAGGCTGAAAGATGAGGTTCACCCAGTGTGTGGCGAGCCCTTCACTCTCCCAGGGTGAAATTTACACATGTGCAGCTGAGCCCCTCATCCCCAAGAGATGAAATCATCGGATTTTACCTATATTAACATTCTGATGCCTATAATATCACATATCTTATGTATTAGCACTCTCCATTCCAGTATCACATGTATTAACTCTCTGGAGTCTAGAGCATGACATGTCTCATGTATTAACCCTCTGTGGACTAGACTACCATATTTTCTCAATGTTAACCTTCTGATGCCTAGAGTATCACATGTCTTATTTATTAAGCCTCTGTGGACTAAAGTATCACACGTATTAACCCTCTGTGGTCTAGAATATCACGTTTCTAATGTGTTAGCCCTCTGTGGACTACACTATCATATTTAACTTATTTTAACCTACTGATGCCTAGAGCATTATAAAAGTTAGTTATTAACCTTCTATAGGCTAGAGTTTGACATGTATCAACCCTCTGAAGTCCAGGGAGTAGATAGTATCACGTCTCTCTAATAATAACCCTATGTGGACTAAACTAATAAATTTCTTCTATATTAGCCTTTCGATGTCTGGAGTATCACATTTCTTATTTATCAACCTTCTGTTGACTAGACTATCGCAAGTATTAACCCTCTGTGGACTAGAGTATTACGTTTCTAATATATTCACCATATGTGGACTACACTATCATGTTTATCTTATTTTAACCTACTGATGCCTAAATCATCACATATGTTATTTATTAACCCTCTATAGGCTGGAGTATTACGCGTATTAACCTTCTGAGGTCCAGAGAGTCGATAGTATCACGTGTCTCAAATATCAACCCTCTGTATACTATACTATCATATTTCTTGTATATTCACCATTTGATGTCTGGAGTATCACATGTCTTATTTATTAACTCTCTGTTGACTAGAATATCGCAAGTATTAACCCTCTGTGGTCTAGAGTATCACGTTTCTTATGTCTTAACCTTTTCACTACCATACATGACGGAAATTTCCGTCGTCATTCGTCAATGAACGTAACCATAAAATGACACAAATTTTCGTCAAATATATACTACATTTATGTATTTTTCGTCATTTGAAGCTGGAAATTGCGTCAGCAATTCCAGCTTCAAATGACGAAAAATAGAACTCCTACACCATTATATCTGGATCCTGGCATGCACCCCGGCCTGGAAGTCAAAGGGTTAACCCTCTGTAGACTACACTATCATGTTTATCTTATTTAAACCTACTCATGCCTAGAGCTTCATAGATGTTATTTATCAACCCTCTATAGGCTACAGTTTTGATGTGTATTAACCCCCTGAGGTCCAGAGGGTCGATTGTATCACGTGTGTCTCGTGTATTACCGCTCTGTGGACTAGATTACCATATTTCTTCTATATAAACCTTCTCATACCTAGAGTATCATATGTTTTATTTATTAATCCTTTCCGGACTAGAGTAACACATGTATTAATCCTCTGGGGTCTCTGATATCACATGTCTCAAATATTATTCTTCTGCGACTAGACTATTATATTTATCTAATGTTATTCTCCTGTTGCCTAGAGTATTACATGTCTTCTGTATTAAAGCCGACACAATCAGGCTAGAATCATCAAAAAATCAATAATTGTATTTTGGCTTCTTAATATAGGCCTACTTCCTTAATATGTGAACATGTCCATAGACATGCATGTCTGAAATTAAATTGCGTATTTATTTCTCGCTTAACTGATAAATGCGCAACACAAAATTGAAAAACATACGCAATACTAGTCTATGGACATGTTCACATATTCTGGCCATATACACCTTTCCCAATAGCAACACGCCACACACTACAGTGACTAAAAATTGAACTATTTAGTTGGGATTCTTGTCACACTTCTATTACAACACGCCACACAGTGAATAAAACTGAACTATTTAGTTGGGAGTCCTGCTTAGGCGCAAAATTGTGCAAACAGTGTATTAAGAAGCCAAAATAAAATTAAGGATTTTTTATGATTTTAGCCTGATTGTGTCGCTTTAACTGTCTGGAGGCTGGAGTATCAAGTGTTTTAACCATCTGGTGTCTATAGTATCACGTGTCTCAAACCTCTGTGAAGTAGAGAATCATATGTTTCTTATATTAAGCTGCTGATGCCTAGAATCATATGTCTCATATAATAATCTTCTGGTGGCTAGAGTATGAAATTGCTCCCATGTTAACCATGTTAACCATCTGGTGCCACACATGTGTATGATATATTTTCTTCTGTAGCTAGACCCAGCAAATGCTACAAATTAAAATATAATTTAGACAAATGAATTTTCAAAGCAGATATTTATGAAATTTAGGCCTAACGTTATCTAGGCTAGAAAATGTAGGTGGATAAATGGGAGTTAGAGAGTAAATTAGCAAAATACTTTGATAGTAATCTAAGTTTTAAAGATCATTGTTTTATTACGGTGTTAATATTGCACACTGAAAAAATCTTATCTCTCAGGAGGGATGAGAGATTGGTTGCACACTGGTAAGCTTCATCTCAGGGAGAAGTAGGGGCTGTAGGTGTGGCTGGTCGCAGATTGGGTGAACTTCATCTCTCAGGCAGAGTCAGGGATGAGGGGCCCACTGTACACTAGGTAAACCTCGACACGCTAGAAATGGTAAGCCTTATATCTCGGAAGGGATGAGGGGCCCACTGCACAGAAGGTAAATCTTATCTCCCAGGGGGGGGGGGGACTCATTGTACACTGGCTAAACCTAATCCTTAAAAGGGACTAAAAAAAAGTTAGACTGGTTGCACACTGGTAAACTTCATCTCTCAGCGATGAGGGGCCAACTGCACACTTTGTAAACATAATCTCTGAGGCAGTGTCAGGGATGAGGGGCCGACTGCACACTATGTAAACCTCATATATTAGGAGGGGTGAGGGGCCCATTTCACACTGGCTAAACCTCATCATTATCCATTGTAATTAGGATGGATGAGAAGCTGGTTGCACACTGGGTAAACCTCATATTTTAGGCTTAGTTTGGAACGAGGGGCCCACTACACACTGGGTAACCTCATCTCTCAGGGATAAAAAGACGGGGCATGTTACACACTGAATATGTTCATTTCGAATTAAATACTTCTACACTAAGGGCCGTATGCCCGAAGCTAGTTTAGCTAACACGAAGTTTAGGCTTAACACAGTGTTAAGTAAAACAGTGTTTTAAAAATAATAAGCCTGTATGTCAAAACAAGGTTAGCATCGTGTTAATAAACCATAAGGGTAAATCACTAGGCTAACAACAGATAATGAACGGCATTACAATCGGTCTAATATAATAGCCCGAAACATTATAGAGAGATTGTTTGGCGTTTTAAAACAATTTTTAAGACGATTTGCATGTTTGCACTTTGGCCTCCGCACTAAATCAAGCACCAGATTGATTATAATAATTGTGGCTTGCTGTGTTTTGCACAACATAGCAAGAAGACACAGGGAAATTCATATTCGTTGTTGAGTTGGATGATGACCATTACATTGATGATGACATCATTGATTCTAATATGCTGTCATCCGTCAACCCACAAGGCAATTTTGTGAGGCCAACAGATTATTGGTCCAACAGATTATGTGAGTAGGCCCTACATAAGATACATTTATAATAATAATATTAAAATCAATACTGCGCAATAAAATTTGAGAGAATAAATGATGAATTAATATTTACTTTTGATGACGCACAGTAACATCTGAGATAATAAATGATGTATTAACCCTTTCAGCACGGGGACCGTCTGTAGACGTCTGAATCTAACCAGAAATGCATAATGCATTTCTGATCTAACGTATATAAGCGTCAGACGTGTAAAGGCGGTCCCTGCTCGGAAAGAATTAAAAATGAAGCAAATAAAGCAGAAAAAGCTAATGAAAATATTTTTGATTATTTCAAATTGAAAAAAATGATTAATGTCTTTGTTAAATCGTTCTGCTTCATTTGGGTAGGCTACCTATGTTATGGATGTAGGGCAATTATAATTTGTTTAAGTTCTTTTAGCGCGTGAACCGTCTATATACGTCTGAATTTGACGTTAGAATCAGGCGTCTTAACGTCAACAGACGGTCCCCGTGCTGAAAGGGTTAATACATTTTTGTATTATCTCAGCTGTTATTGTGCGTCATAAAAAGTATATATTAAGTCATCATTTATTATCTCATATTTTATACGAAATTAATTTTAGCGTTGTAAAGGTTAATATTGCATTGTCATATGTATGTACAATAAAATCTGAGATTAAGAACATATTTCATTAATTCGATTGGTATATTAGTATTTAATTATAGCGATAGGCATGCATAGATGTGTGTATAATTTTGTTTGGTACATCACTGATTTGAAAATAAAGAAGTTGATACCTGCAATGTCTTAAAATGTATTTTGATTTGCATTTCCATCAAATATAACAAAAATATGTTATAATGATGATATTTTAATAAGTTTAAAATTCCGTTGAAAACTCAATATATTTGGACATATCCCAAATATAAATATTAATGTAACATGAGATCATGCTGCTCTCCGTATGCCCGAACCTAGGTTAGTGTGAGTTTAGCTATAACAGTGTTGTAACCTTCAGTTTAACGCTAACCGGTATGCCAGAAGCTGGTTTTGGCTTAAAGGGACCCCTTGGGATGAGACATTGTCAATGTTGCCAATTTTGAAAATTATATTTATATGAAGCTATATAGCCTACTTAAACTAAAAATACAAAAAAATCAAAAAACAAATTTTAAAGCACCGAAATAGAGTGAAATACATGTAGTTATATTTCCAGGTCGTATATTGCCATGTAAACAAATCAAGTCAGCAATATACCGCACTTTACAGCACATATTCCCACGTCTTGGACGGTAAGATCAGAGCAATCGCCACTAATCGGTGTCTTATAGTCAGGATATAGGGGGATACACCTGCAGCACTGATTGTCTGCCCAACGCTGGGCCGACAGCATCACCATGTGGTCCAATGCTGTAGGAACATTTAACCGTCCTTTAGCAAGTGTTTAGGTATACAAAAAGTTTGTTTGGGTTTTATGGGGATTCATAGAAATGTTGATAATTGTTTTTTAAATCTAAAAACTCCGAAAAAAATAAAATCATGATCTGGGGGATACACTGCTTCATTACAAAACTAAAAACGAAAATTGATGTCATCCCAAGGAGCTGCTTTAACACGATGATAAACCGGTGTGTTATGTTGCCATGTTAGCATTAGGTTAAGGAAGTTGATGGCAATAGAAATTTGAAATCGAATCATAAAAATAACTGAATTATCATAATTATCCATGGAATACTAATAGACGACACTCATAATTGTGTGGAGTCATTGGAAAAAATCAACATTATCAAATATTTTTTTTATATTCGATGGAAAAGCAAATCAATTTTTTTTTAAGATATTGCAGGTATCAACTTCTTTATTTTCAAATCAGTGATTTACCAAACAAAATTATACACACATCTATGCATGCCTAGCGCAATTAAGTACTAATATACCAATCGAATTAATTAAATATTTGTTTATCTGAGATTTGACTGTGGATACATATAACAATGAAATATTAACCTTTACAACGCTAAAATAAATTTCGTATAAAATATGAGATAATAAATGATGAATTATTATATACTTTTTATGACGCACAATAACATCTGAGATAATACAAAATGCATTAATCCTTTCAGCACGGGGATCTACAGACGTCAAATTCAGATGTCTGAAGGCAGGCCCCGCGTTAAAAGAATTAAATTTTTTTTATAATGGCAGTAGACATATAACATAGGTACTCAAGTGAAGCAGAACGAGTTAACCAAGATATTAATGATTTGTTTCAATTTGAAATCATCAAAAATGTCTTCATTAGCTCTTTTTACTTCATTTGAGTTGTCCCTACCTATGTCTGACGTCTATGTACGTTAGATTCGGACGTCTGCAGGCGGTCCCCGTGCTGAAAGGGTTAATGCAGTTTGTATTATCTCAGATGTCGTTGTGCGTCATAAAAAGTATATATTAAATCATCATCATTTTCTTAGATTTTATTGCGCAGTATTGATTTTAGTATTATTGATATTATGAATGTATCTTATTTACTCAAATAAACTGTTGGACTAGAAGAAACATTTGCATGTTAAGGAATAAAGGTTAAATTGTCTTTGCTGATTAAATGTTCCCCTATCACGCATGAGTATCTCAATTAAATATTAATAAATCAATGAAATTAATTAAATGTTTATTGTACATACATGTTGCAATGACATATTAACCCTAACAAAGCTGAAATATTTTTGTATGGAGATCAAAGTTTTTTTTCAATTTGAAATCATCATAAATGTATTTATGAACTCTTTCTATTTCATTTGAGTACTTATTTTATGGTTCTATGGCAATTATATTTGACATATATATATCTACAGACGGCCCCCGCGCTGAAAGGGTCAATACATCATTTATCATCTCAGATGTTACCGTTATCAAAAGTAAATAATAATGCATCATTAATCTCTCATATTTTATTGTGCGGCATTTAATTTCTATTATTATTATTAATGAAAAATATAACAATGCGTCTAATTAATTCAGCTCTGATTTAAATTTGATATGTTCTATTTGCTGATTTTATCAAGCGAAGTGATGTTCATTCATCTTAAGGCATGTAAGGTGGAAATTGCGATTTATCACGGTGAACGAGAAGAAACATTTGAATGTTAAAAAGTAAAGGTTAAATTGTCTTTGCTGATCTTCACAAACGGTACAACCCGACAAACACGACACCTTGTGCCGATGATGAATTAATGCTGGGCCGTCGTCTTCGACGCTGGCAGGAACAATAAAGCAGTATTGGTGGAACGTATCGTGTTTGTCGGACGTGCCCATTGTCGGCGCTGACGGGGAATCACTGCAAGTGTACACAAATTGTATGCTTCACGGCGTTACACCACTGGTTTAGGATTTAACCTTATGGTTTATTAATACGATGCTAGCCTGGCTTTGGACATACGGGTTAAATTTTTTAAAACAATGTTTTACTTGACACCGTGTTAAGCCTTAACTTAGTGTTAGCTAAACTAGCTTCGAGGATACGGCCCATAGTGTCTCGTATGTACAGTCATCATTGAAACAGTCACCACCAACCCAAACACCCCACATCCACCCCATCACCGCCCCCCCCCCCCCCACTCCGCCACCCCATACCGCACAGCACCTCTATGAACAGAAAAGCGGTCTGCAGTTCTCATCTAGTTTATAGGTTTTGTGCAGTTTTGTAAATGATGGGCTACCTACGTTTGCCAAGTGCCAATAAAATATAAAACGCTATATTATAATTATACACATCTGAATTGGTTTTGTGCAGTTTTGTAAATGATGGGTTACCTACGTTTGCCAAGTGCCAATAAAATATAAAACGCTATATTATAATTATACACATCTGAATAGATACTATCTCCATGCACACAGTTATCATCCAATTAGGGCATTTAGCAATTATTCATTTACTGTTATTCATTTACCTCTTAAGCGCTAACCATGACCATGAATTGTTTTTAGATTACGGTTATAATAAGATTATATTTGTGGCAAGTGATATTAAGGTCCCAACAAACAGAATAGGTTCGGCTCATGTTTTTTAATGCTGGCTAACAATCTGCGACGATGGCCCAGCATCAAACCAACATTAGATCAGCACCCCATGTTTGTGCCACGACTTGCCTGTAGGAAAGGTCAGGCTGCCTCTTCGACGATTGAACCCTCTATGTGTCGATGACAACTATATTATTTTTAACATTTTATTAATATTTCAACAGTAGGCATACATTTTCAAGGTGAATTTTGGCTTCAATCCACAGAAAGATTTAAACAGACTGTTTGACAAATCTGTAAAAAAAAACAGAAATACAAATGTTCTCTCATGTGAAGCTGTGTATCGCGTCAGGAAGACACAGCTTCAAGTGAGAGAAACTTTCTCACTTAAATCACTTAATGGGTTAAATAAGATGACGTGTCAGGTAATTATAATGTACGGATCACTGATTTTCCGCTGCACTATGGCCCCGTTGATCATCTCCCATCACATATTGTAAATGTCTGACGTCAAAGAAGACGACAATGCCATAATAGGCCTAATATAAATCACATTGACACATCAGACATGCCGGTATGTGTTTGAATATACAGCACAAACAACACCTCCGAAATTATTGTTTCACAGTTATTGGGAAGTGGCTCTAGGCCTTATGTAGGGTATACACATTTTTTAAAAGCTATTCATCCCTGAGTTTCCCTGCTATTCTGTAAATATCAAATTGTTTCTGAACTCATACAACGGACAAGCCCCAAAAGCAAAACAAAATTACCCTCGTTTACAGTCTAATGGGAGAGAAAGCTGCGTCCTAACATATATTTAGGTAATGGAAACGATAATGATTTTGTTGCCTCATACTTCGACAGCATAACCCATATTGAAGCACGTGTTGTCATGACAACGTGTATGTTACAGGCTAAATCAACTTTAAATCACCTCTAATGCATGAAACATTATAAAACGATCACAATATTAATCCTGTTTAATATGAGAAAAAACTTCTGTAGGTGACAAAGACCACTGTATTTGGCCATATTTTATAGTTACGTGTATATTACAACAAGCATGGACCCTGAATTATGTGAGTGTCCAATATGTATGTAATCTCACCATGGCTTTCTTAGATATGCTCCGGAAACGTGATTGTTAGTGTCTAAGCTATTTTAGATCAGATATGTAGGTAAAAAAGTAGGTCAAATGTCATGACCTCCAAAAGGCACATATACATTCCATAGTGATGAGTGTGCAATATGAAATAAATCCCCATTGGTTTCCTCTGAAAACCTAAAATATACTCGTTTTTATTTCACATAGCCAATTGCCATAGATATTCTCCTCCCAATATAAAAAATATTTTTTATTGAAAACGACTCTATTGTTTAAAAAAAATGTTATTTCTTATAGTGTAAGAACGAAATCAATTCACGTTTCAGTTGCAATCCCATATTTACCAGAAAGAGTTATTCAAGACATAAACATAAACTTAAACATACAGACCACTCACCAATGTGTGTTCAATCTACATCAGTCAATACCTGAGCGAACTTAAGCATAACACGTGAACATACAGGCCATAATGTGGGCTCAGGCTGCCTCAACCAACCCATTGATCCATCCATTCATTAATCCATGAATGGATAGATCAATGTTGATTGATTGATTGATTGATTGATTGATTGATTGATTGATTGATTGATTGATTGATTGATTGATTGATTGATTGATTGATTGATTGATTGATTGATTGATTGATTGATTGATTGATTGATTGATTGATTGATTGATTGATTGATTGATTGATTGATTGATTGATTGATTGTTGGATGGATGGATGGATGAATGAATGAATGGATGTATGGATGAAAGATGAATGAATGGAAGGATAAATGGATAAATGAATGCATGAATGGATGGATGGATGCTGAGTAGTATGATCTCCTGAAAAAAAACATGCTTAATTCTGATTTGTATATTATCTTTTATAAGATAATTATGGGTTCTGGCTTTGTAATGGTCATAAGACATAAACAAGTGAAGGCAGTTTTCAGATGAGGTGCGTTTGAACACCGGGCCGACGTCTCGTGCCTGCCTGGCGTGAATCTGAGCGCCCATATACATACAAAGCAAACAGAGATATAAGACCTCCCGGTTCAATGCTGGTCCACCGTCTACGACAATGGACCAGCATCGAACCAGCAAGGTATACCGGGGACTAGCTGGCTTTGGCTAAAGAAGAAAACACGAGACGCCGGTCAATCCCTGTTCCGCCGTTGAACTAATACTGGCCCGACGGCCAAACAAGCCTCGACCAACGTCTCGGAAACACGATGCATCGAATATATATTTCAAATATAACATATTATAATTTTACGTTGATACATTATGCTGTTGCTATTGTGGTATTCTTAGTTTATTCAACCCTCTGAGGTGTCCATATCACCAGAAAGATGAAAGAATGAATGAATGAATGAATGAATGAATGAATGAATGAATGAATGAATGAATGAATGAATGAATGAATGAAAGAATGAATAAATGAATGAATATATAAAGCAATAAATGAAGAAATGAATGAGTAAGAATATGAATGAGTAAATGAATGACTCAATGAATGAATAAATAAATGAACTATATAGTAAATAATGAAATGATCGAGGTTCGAGATCACCAAAGGTCATTTTAATTTCGGACGGTGTGCGGTGAATTCAGAGCCGCGGTGATTTCGGTCGGTGATTACGGGCGGTGTGCGTTGAATTCGGACGCCCAACATAGTATTCTTATATGCGCACACTTATATTATGCGTTTTGTGGCTTCAATGTAGCACTCTGCCCATTTCAAATCACTAGTTCGTCTGCGAAGCTGGACCTCAAAGGTATGTGATATCTTGTCAGTGACACAATTCTGTGAAACTCAATGACCTCGACCTCCTGTGTTTTCACCGAGCTGGCTAATACAATGAAGTATGGAGGAGGGTTCTTATATAACCTTGTTTTCACCGAGTGACGTCACTGCGTTTCACAGAATGAAGTATGGGGGAGGGGGTATTATATAACCTTGTTTTCACCGAGTGACGTCACTGCGTTTCACAGAATTCTGCGAAACGCAGTGACGTCATCGGAAACCCTTTTAAACGGTTACTGGGTGAAAATAATGTCATATAATACCCCCTCCCCCATACTTTATTGTATCAGATAGCTCGGTGAAAACATTGCAGGCCAAAGCTATTGAGTTTCACAGAAGTTCACCATGCATATGCCCTTTAAAGGGACATGCCCAGGCTAAAATCATAAAATAATCGGTGATTTTATTTTGGTTTATTAATATGACCATGTGATGTAAGCATGTCCATAGACTAGAACTGCAAAAGTTTTTTAATTTTTGTGCTGCGCATTCACCAGTTAGGCTAGATATAGAGACGAATTCCTGATTTCTAATTACTTGACAACCATATCAAAAATAAAAATTACGAGAATTTGGTCTCTATCTCTAGCCTAACTATTAAGTGGTCATATTAATAAGCTAAAATAAAATAACCGATTTTTTTATGATCTTAGACCTGGGCATGTCCCTTTAACCGCCAAATATACAATAATATTTTTTAGGTTATTAGGTTTACAAAAGAGCAATGCCTACAACGTACACAGATATCTGGGCACAGAGCGGGACGGATACCCAGCACACCCAGCCGAGACGTTTAACCAATGTTAGCTTCATGTTGGAGCAGCGTCTTAACATAGGATGTAGGGAACCAATGTTTGTGTAATGCTGTGCCAGCGTCGCAGATAGAGGACCAGTAATACCCCAGCATTGGGTCAACGTCTCGCGTCAGCTGGAAGTGACCTGATGTCAGTCAGTTGTACGGCGTAAGATGACGATGAAGAATTAAAGGTATAGTAAACTGTCGAAATTCGCGGGACAAGGGTCCCCCAGAATGCAATAGTGCCCATGGGTGGGCCCAGGCCAGAGGTGGGCAAGTGGTCGCCACATCGCAACATGTGGCGATAGAAGCAAAATATCTGTAATGTAAATATAAAAAAATGACCATTCAGAGCACCTAAAAGTGGCCATTTGTGGCGACAGGATTCCTTTCACCTGCCCACCCCTGCAGGCCCTATTCCATAATAATGCTAAATATGCGTTTCATACCCAAAGCCTCATTAAGAGCAAGTTCTCAAATCACAGCAACTTAATATATACTTAAGCGACATCTATGAGTTAATAATTCAAAGCCATTAGCCCTGGCCCCTACTTGGTCGCTGGGTTGCAAACAAACTGACTGTATTACTGCGGGGGATGTCGAAACTGGTTGACCCCAAGCTTATATATTGACACCAAGTGAACACAAAACATTTGTATGACTTTATACAATGTTGGACCAACGTCGAAGACGTTGGGCCGACGTTGTAAAAATGTTATACAATGTGTTGTGTTAGCTGGACTTTCTCTCAAACATAGTACATTTGTCCAATGTTGGTCCAATGTTGGACCAGCGTCGCAGACGTTGGTCCAACCAACATTAAAACAGCACTGGGTCAATGTATCGTTTAAGTAGTATCTTGTAATCAGTTTAGCTGATGATATTAATGCCGTCACCCTCCCAGCAAACACGATACATTCACCATGTGTCTGCGACGCTGGCCCAACGTTAAAGCAGCATTGGATGAGTGTATCGTGTTTGCTGGGCTGTACAGTAGGTTACTGTATACCTACAGCCCTGTACTCTATATATGCTACTGTAGGCCTACACGTGACGGTCCCACGCATGCCCGTTTTGTAGCTGTATGAATCTTTAATAATAACTAAACAACATCAATCTTGTAAAATCATAGGAAAGCATAGTTGACCGATTTCACGTTTTCAGTCCGCTGTCATACTGTACACTATCAGGCGTATTCATAAAAGAGGTTTTACCAAACCCGAGCTTAGCGTTAACACGAGTGTAACTAAACATACATTTAAATAATTTACAAACCATATTCACAAAAGCAGTTTTGCTCCAGTTTAAAGATTCATACAACTGCGAAATGGGCATGCGTGGGACGGTCAGGTGAGAGCCTACATTAGCTTATAGAGTACACTTTGACTATATTAATAACTGAACTAATTAAAAGATACTACTCCAACGAGAAATTGACCCAAAGTTGTTTTAATGTTAGACCAACGTCTGCGATGTTGACCGACATTAAACCAACATTTGGTGAGTGTGCCATGTTGGCTGGGAAAGCTCTCACTGTTAATATGCGGTGAGTCAACTGTTTCTAGACCCCCATGGCAACACAACTGTTTGTGTCTCAACACTAAGCCCACATAAGAGAATTGGTGAATTACTTCCTCATAGATGTCGCTCAAGTATATAGAGTTTATATTCTGGGGACACCCTATTTTGACAGTTGACTATACCTTTAAAAAAACTTCAGAATGCCGTTTAAACCAGCTGGTTTTACAGTTTGATCGACGTTCATGCACACAAATGATGGCTACCCACATCCAAAATGCATACAATTTGTGTACACCGCATACACAATTTAATACTCTGGGTAAAACGCGTTCCCGATAACACGATACGTCAATACAATGTTGGTTTAACGTTGGGCCCGTGTTGCAGACAGCGGTACATCATTAATCCAACAGTGGGCTAAGGTCTATTGTTTACTGGGTCGAAGAAATAGATCATTTGCTCTTTTATAGAGCCTGTAATCAATATCATATAGAAGATAATTAATCTGTTATCGTTTTAATGCATTATTACTGACATATGTTTGTGTCATATTATAATTATACATGTTGCTCAGAATTCAAATACCCGTTGTATAAAATCTTAAGCACAACTTTCCGATATTAATCATTGTTAATCCGATAGGGCGGGGGCCCTGGTGCAGTGGTTAAAGCTACCTGCTTTGAAAGTTAGAGATCGCGGGTTCAAACCCCACTCTGGCCTTCAAGTTAGAAAAAAGCAAAATGTTTCTTCCCCGCTCACTCGTAAAAAATTAATATCTGTCTCTGTCTGTCTCTGTCTATGGCTCTGACTCTGGTCCTGTCTCTGTCTGTCTCTGTCTCTGGCTCTGTCTCTGGCTCTGGCTCTGTCTCTGGCTCTGTCTGTCTCTGGCTCTGTCTCTCTGGCTCTGACTCTGTCTGTCTTAGGCTCTAGCTCTGGCTCTTTCTCTGACTCTGTTGTCTCTGGCTCTTGTTCTGTCTCTGGCTCGCTCTCGCGCTCCTTCAGAAACAATGGCCCCGTCCAAACTCACTAGTACGTTAGTGGTAGTTCCTTCTAGTTTTGGCCATTATACTGCTATGGTGGGGACGCTCGGAGCTTATATTTTACCGTGATACTTTCCTAAATTATTCTTAACCCTTTCAGCGCGGGGACCGTCATTAGACGTAAACGACCCCCGCACTGAAAGGAATTAGCAAACTGTTATGACCGTAGACCCATAACATAGATATTCAATTGAAGACGAAAGAGCTAACTAAGCTATTTGTGATGATTTCAAATCGGAACAACTCTTTGGTCTCCATGGTTGATACGCAAATATTTCAGCATTGTGTGTTAAATCATCTAGACAATAATGAATTATTACTTATTTGGCCAACGTTCTAAGGTATGTGGTCCATCAATATTTCAAATACTCGTTGTATAAAATCTTAAGCACAACTTTCCGATATTAATCATTGTTAATCCGATAGGGCGGGGGCCCTGGTGCAGTGGTTAAAGCTACCTGCTTTGAAAGTTGGAGATCGCGGGTTCAAACCCCACTCTGGCCTTCAAGTTAGAAAAAAACAAAATGTTTCTTCCCCGCTCACTCGTAAAAAATTAGTATCTGTCTCTGTCTGTCTCTGTCTATGGCTCTGACTCTGGTTCTGTCTCTGCCTGTCTCTGTCTCTGGCTCTGTCTCTGGCTCTGGCTCTGTCTCTGGCTCTGTCTGTCTCTGGCTCTGTCTCTGTATCTGGCTCTGTCTGTCTCTGGCTCTGTTTCTGTCTATGCCTCTGTCTCAGGCTATGTCTCTGTCTGACTCTGTCTGTCTCTGTCTCTGGCTCTGTCCGTCTCTGGCTCTGTCTCTGTCTGTCTCAGTCTGTCTCTGGTTCTGTCTCTGTCTCTGTCTCTGTCTCTGGTTCTGTCTTTTGCTCTGACTCTGTCTGTCTTTGGCTCTAGCTCTGGCTCTGTCTCTGACTCTGTTGTCTCTGGCTCTTGTTCTGTCTCTGGCTCGCTCTCGCGCTCCTTCAGAAACAATGGCCCCGTCCAAACTCACTAGCACGTTAGTGGTAGTTCCTTCTAGTTTTGGCCATTATACTGCTATGGTGGGGACGCTCGGAGCTTATATTTTACCGTGATACTTTCCTAAATTATTCTTAACCCTTTCAGCGCGGGGACCGTCATTAGACGTAAACGACCCCCGCACTGAAAGGAATTAGCAAACTGTTATGACCGTAGACCCATAACATAGATATTCAATTGAAGACGAAAGAGCTAACTAAGCTATTTGTGATGATTTCAAATCGGAACAACTCTTTGGTCTCCATGGTTGATACGCAAATATTTCAGCATTGTGTGTTAAATCATCTAGACAATAATGAATTATTACTTATTTGGCCAACGTTCTAAGGTATGTGGTCCATCAATATTTCAAATACCCGTTGTATAAAATCTTAAGCACAACTTTCCGATATTAATCATTGTTAATCCGATAGGGCGGGGGCCCTGGTGCAGTGGTTAAAGCTACCTGCTTTGAAAGTTGGAGATCGCGGGTTCAAACCCCACTCTGGCCTTCAAGTTAGAAAAAAACAAAATGTTTCTTCCCCGCTCACTCGTAAAAAATTAGTATCTGTCTCTGCCTGTCTCTGTCTATGGCTCTGACTCTGGTTCTGTCTCTGCCTGTCTCTGTCTCTGGCTCTGTCTCTGGCTCTGGCTCTGTCTCTGGCTCTGTCTGTCTCTGGCTCTGTCTCTGTATCTGGCTCTGTCTGTCTCTGGCTCTGTTTCTGTCTATGCCTCTGTCTCAGGCTATGTCTCTGTCTGACTCTGTCTGTCTCTGTCTCTGGCTCTGTCCGTCTCTGGCTCTGTCTCTGTCTGTCTCAGTCTGTCTCTGGTTCTGTCTCTGTCTCTGTCTCTGTCTCTGGTTCTGTCTTTTGCTCTGACTCTGTCTGTCTTTGGCTCTAGCTCTGGCTCTGTCTCTGACTCTGTTGTCTCTGGCTCTTGTTCTGTCTCTGGCTCGCTCTCGCGCTCCTTCAGAAACAATGGCCCCGTCCAAACTCACTAGCACGTTAGTGGTAGTTCCTTCTAGTTTTGGCCATTATACAGCTATGGTGGGGACGCTCGGAGCTTATATTTTACCGTGATACTTTCCTAAATTATTCTTAACCCTTTCAGCGCGGGGACCGTCATTAGACGTAAACGACCCCCGCACTGAAAGGAATTAGCAAACTGTTATGACCGTAGACCCATAACATAGATATTGAAATGAAGACGAAAGAGCTAACTAAGCTATTTGTGATGATTTCAAATTGGAACAACTCTTTGGTCTCCATGGTTGATACGCAAATATTTCAGCATTGTGTGTTAAATCATCTAGACATTAATAAATTATTACTTATTTGGCCAACGTTCTAAGGTATGTGGTCCATCAATATTTTTAATCAGTTAGGTGAAACGTCGGACCTGTTTTTAACTAGGCAATGTTGATGGGTTGAATCAGATTTAAGTTCTAAAGTATATTTCGGAGACTTATTCCTGAGGTCACATAGTGAGCGCACGATATTACTGCAATACATGTTTCGAACTACAGTTATCATTATTACATTTAGCTATAAACAAAAAAAAATACATATTTGTGAATTAATTTATACTATTCGCTTTCTGTTTTGTGAGTAGGCCCATGGTTTATCCTCTCCCAGTCTGTGCCGACTATGCGTATCTGAGGGTAGTAACAATCTGTTCAATTTGTCCTTGTATTAAGACTGATTAAGGCAAAGTGAGCACTATTATCATCGGTTGTTTAGAATAAGTTATTATCGCCTTTATCCAAGGTACCATTTATGACTTACCAAAAAGTTTTGAAATAGCATTATGTTTATGTTTATAATAATATTTGAGGAACTATAGAATGTATGGTGAAATTGTTTTTTTTTAAAAGTCAAAGATACATTGTGAACGCGTAATCCCAAGTACCACTAGTCCGTATTACTCATACTTTTGTATGTAAGCACTTACCTGCCTGAGTACGAAATGAAAAGGTTTTGGTCATAGCGCAATGATCTTTATTGATTGTCAATTAAAATGTTTGGCAGAGATGCATTCGTTTTCGCCTCATAGGGAAAACACATCTTATTTTCATTTCAACAAGGGCTCAGGGGCACATATTTTCTGTATTTTACTTCTGTGTACATATAATAGTATTCTATCAGGTGGTGAAAAGTGTAGGGGGGTAGGCATACTATCCTGTTTATTAATAAAATGTAGGTATTATAATTTAGTGTTTTGTTTACAATTGTACCTGAACTATATAATGGTAGTTGTTATAGCTACTAGAGAATTTATTAATGTACAGACAAGAAGTAAGTGATCCTTTTGTGGATAACTTTTGTGTTAATCTGCGACCATGTGAACACATTCAATTATAAAGGTAATGATGAGATAATAATAATTACGAATAATTGCATTTATTAATTTTAAAACACGAAGAAAATCATATTACACATAAAATAATGTCGATCTTGTTTATGTTTCTTATAAAGATGAAACGACAATAGCCAGTGACTTTGAGTGTTCATATAGAGTGTCCATATAGATTCTTCTAAAACCACTGGCGTCTCGCTAAAAATAAAATAATGAATGGATCAATGAAACATAATAATTTTTTTAATATGTTCTATTCGTGGTGATCAAATTCGAAATTTGCATTTAATATTTTGATAAAAAAAAATTACAATATGATAACTACAAGAACTTAAATATTTGTTGGGTAACACATACATTAGGTAGATAGGCATACCTACAATTTTATCTCTCATACACTACTGTATCACGTGTATACGGGACAGTCGTGTCTCCAGGAGAATGATCTAAAAATTGTATCGCTGTACCTTTATCCTGAACAAAGAAAACAAAAACAAATATCACTATAGCATAATTTAATCATTACGAATACACAATTCTGCTACGTAAGTGTACTGTGTAGCAGCAACGATTTATGTTCTAGCGCTCATAACGCATATTTTGCACAAGATATACTCTAGATTACCTTGCTCAGACATGTTGAAATAACCCTGCTGCTTTTCTGTGGTTTAAATAAGAAAGGTTGGAATAGTTATTTAACCCAGTAGATTTGGTGTGGATTATATACGAAAATATTTCTATAACCAGGTGTTTTTCTATAGGTTGAAGAGGGTTTAAATAGTTTAATAGCCCAGGTGATTTTTTGCGGGTTAAATAAGAAGGTTGGGACAGTTATCTAGCCCGGTGTATTTGTTGTGGATTATATATGAAAATTGGAAAATCGCTCTGTCCCCCAGCTGTTTTTCTGTGTGTTAAATAAGAAGGTTGTAAAATTATATAACCCAGGTGCATTGTAGTGAGCTAAATAAGAAGGTTGAAATATGTCTGGGTGCTTTATTACGTGTAGGCATAAAGAAGGGTGGAATTGTTGTTTAGCCCGGGTTGTTTTCTGTGGGCTAAATAAATATGTCGGTTGAAAAATTATAAAACCTACTTGCTTTTATTTGGGTTAAATGGATTTTCTGTGGGCTGGAAGCTACGAAGGTAGAAATAGGAGGTATACAGTCTGGGTTATTAATTGCGGGTTAAATTAGAAGGTTGGAGTTGTTATTTAGCCCGGGTTGTTTGATGTGGAAATAGTAATTTAACCTGGATGCTTTGTTGTGGGGTAAATTAAGTACATAGGTTGACATAGTTATTTATCCCCGGTGATTTGATGTGGGCTGAAGACGAAGATTAAAATAGCTCTGTAGCCCACTTGTTTTATGTGGGTTATATAAGAACTTAAGGTTTGTATTGTTATTTAGCCGGGATGTTTTCTGTGTGTAAAATATGTCGGCTGAAAAGTTATAAAAACTACTTGCTTTTATTTGGGGCGAATAGAATGTTCAAATAGTTAAATAGCCCAGTAGGTGATTTTCTGTGGGCTATATAAGAAGGTTGGGATAGTTATCTAGCCCGGTGGAT
Organism: Flabesymbios commensalis; assembly: GCA_964017125.1. Lineage (NCBI taxonomy): Eukaryota > Metazoa > Annelida > Polychaeta > Terebellida > Flabelligeridae > Flabesymbios > Flabesymbios commensalis. Next base: position 23,007,842 of record OZ024912.1, read on the forward strand.
TTGGTGTGTATAAAATATGAAGGTTGAGATAGCTCTATATTACCTAGCTGCTTTTCTGCGGGTTAAATAGGAATGCTGTAAACGTTTATAACCCTGATGCTTTTTTGTTGGCTAAATACGAAGGTTGAAATAGGTATATAGTCTGGGTTATTAATTGCGGGTTAAATAAGAAGGTTGGAATTGTTATTTAGCCCGGGTTGTTCGATGTGGAAATAGTTATTTAGCCTGGATGCTTTGTTGTGGGGTAAATAAGTACATAGGTTGACATAGTTATTTATCCCCGGTGATTTGATGTGGACTGAAGACGAAGATTGAAATATCTCTATAACCCACTTGTTTTATGTGGGTTATATAAGAAGGTTTGTATTTTTATTTAGCCGGGATGTTTTCTGTGTGTTAAATGTGTCGGTTGCAAAGTTATAAAACCTACTTGCTTTTATTTGGGGTGAAAAAAGGTTTAAATAGTTAAATAGCCCAGTATGTGATTTTATGTGGGCTCAATAAGAAGGCTAGGATAGTTATCTAGCCTGGAGGACTTGGTGTGGATGAAATATAAAGGTTGAAATAGTTCTATATTACCCAGTTGCTTTTCTGTGGGTTAAATAAGAAGGCTGTAAACGTTTATAACCCAGATACTTTGTTGTGGGCTAAATACGAAGGTTGAAATAGGTATACAGTCTGGGTTCTAAAATGCGGTTAAATTAGAAGGTTGGAATTGTTATTTAGCCCGGGTTGTTTGATGTGGAAATAGTTATTTAGCCTGGATGCTTTGTTGTGGGTTAAATAGGTAGGCCACATAGATTGATATAGTTATTTATTCCGGGTGATTTTATGTGCGTCGAAGACGAAGATTGAAATAGCTCTATGACCCACTTGTTTTTATGTGGGTTATATTATAAGAAGCCTTTTATTGTTATTTAGCCAAGGTTTTTCCTCAGGATTTGAAAAAAATAAGCGTGGTGGGGGGGGGGGGGGTGGGCGACCCTCAAGTTTTTCGTTGGTATATTTAGGTCAATTTAGGTGGCTTTTTTAAATAATGTGGCGAAAAAAGCGGGGCCGTCCACCCTCCCCCGCCCTGGATCTGCGGCCGGCATTTCCCGTCATTAGGTTGACTATAGGCCTATATTTACCTAATGTTGGTTTAATGTTGGCCCAGTGTCGTGAACGGTGAACCAACAATAAAATAACCCTGGGTGAATGTCTCAGATACTAAGCAATGTAAAATGCACATCGGGCGCAGTAATCAAATGCGGCCACGGACGATAATACGCGTAGTTGTCAATTCACATATATAATTTCGTAGTATTCCAGCTTTCATATTTTTTTGTAAATGTTGCAAGCGATAATAGTTGGCATGTGTCAGGGATAGACCTATATTTACATTGTACAAGTTTATTTTGACGCGGCATAACTTACCTGTTCATTTTCATAAGGTCCTGGTGTAGGCTATTCAGTTCCGTGAATCATGTGAATGAGCGCCAAAAAACAAACATTGACAGCAGGGCATTGAAAAAACGATTTTGATTGGTTGTCATTGTCGGGTTAAATAAGGGTTTTAGTCTTCTTGCACACCCCGTGACGGGGTAAATAGACACTTCCAATTATATAATATTTTCGTGACGACTTATATGATATGAGGTCGGGGCAAATAAAATAGAGTCAAATGTCACAGTTATTACCGTTATGTAGAATACAGGTTGTACATAGGCTATACATGTATGTGAGTGATTTTGTGAGTGAGTGAGTGAGTGAGTGAGTGAGTGAGTGAGTGAGTGAGTGAGTGAGTGAGTGAGTGACTGAGTGAGTGAGTGAGTGAGTGAGTGAGTGAGTGAGTGAGTGAGTGAGTGAGTGAGTGAGTGAGTGAGTGAGTGAGTGAGTGAGTGAGTGAGTGAGTGAGTGAGTGAGTGAGTGAGTGAGTGACTGAGTGACTGAGTGACTGAGTGAGTGGTTTGCTAACTTGTTTGCTAACTCGTTTGCTCAATTGTTGATTCGTTTATTCGTTAGCTCGTTCGTTTGTTCGTGCGTTCGTGCGTTCGTTTACTCATACATCTCTAGCGCACTTCATTCAGTACACTTTATCTGACCTTATATGCTCTTGCATGGTACACCCTAATCATGTTTATCAATACATACTGTTGCTTGTAAGGCCTACGTTCATTATATGTTCATATTTTATAACTAATATGTTTGTGTTGTGATACCGAACCATAAATTTGAAGATTTCATGTACAACAACATTGTATAGAACTGTTTTATGAGAATGCGTGCTCCTGCCAATTCCCTCTTCCGTGGATTATTATATTTGAGTTTCAATTTTCTTACTAAAATGAGCCACTCTGCCAATTTCTGTTCATTAATTGTTATATAGAAATAGAAAGTATATGGTGGAATAGCACGGTGTGATCAAGTTTTTACTTTCAGGCGAACACTGTACTCATAACCATTATTTAAAGGTATGGTCAACTGTCAAAATTCGCGGGACAAGGGTCCCCCATAATGCAATAGTGCCCGTGGGTAGGCCAAGGCCCTATTCCATAATAATACTAAATATGCGTTTCATACCCAAAGCCTCATTAAGAGCAAGTTCTCAAATCACAGCAAGTTCATATATACTTGAGCGACATCTATGAGTAACAATTCCATCGAATCTCAAAGCCATTTGTCCTGGATCTTAGCTGGGCCTTGTTTTGCAAACAAACTGACTGTATTACTGTGGGTATTTCGAAACAGGTTGACCCCACGCGTGTACCGACACCCAGTGAACACAACACATTTGTATGACTTTATACAGTGTTGGACCAGCATCGAAGACGTTGGGCCGACGTTGTATAAATGTTATGCAAATGTTTTGTGTTTGCTGGGAAGGAGGACTTTCTCTCAAACATCGTACATTTCTGCAATGTTGGTTCAATGTTGGGCCAGCGTCGCAGACGTTGGCCTAACATTAAAACAGCGATGGGTGAGTGTTCGTTGGAGTAGTATCCAGTCTTATAATCAGGTTACTTCATCAACCACACTGTACTGTATGCTGAAGGCTTACACGCATGCCAGTTTAGAACCTGACTCTATCTTTAAGACGCACATAAATTACTGTATGTCTATTCCTCCAAAACAATGTTTTTCATAATAACCCACACATTGAAATGACGTTGGCTTAAAGTTGGCCCACCGTCTGCGAACATCATTTTAATGTGTCGTGTTTGTTGGGAAGTCCCCTAGCATCCAGAGGTTTATTATTACTTATTTTCTAAGTAAGCCGTTACTGTTGTTTGCTTTTGCAAAGCAGTATTGTAAGACAGATAATATATCGTGCCCTTGGATATGGAAGGGTATATCTACACTTTGTCAAGTGGCAGATACACCTTCTCAAAACCAAGCAGACGATATGTATGTTGGAAATCCTGACTAGCAGAATGTTAGATCTCCAATGAGCTACAAACGTTGACCCCTTTCGCCTCTGAACACGACTGTAGTCTTTTTTAATCCATTTTATTAACCGATTAAATCACTGTTATTGGGAATGAAACTTGTGTTGAAATAAACAATTGAAAATGATTGGTCTCAATTTGAACAGATATGACTAATTTTCGCACACTTGACGTTGTGAGTCGCGATGGTGAGACACAACTTCAGGCGGGTCAAGATATAAATTATTTAATTTAGCTGGTTAAAATATAATTATAATAATTGTATGCGTTTCGGTCATTGCGTCAGGTAGGGAAGATTCAATTAAAGGGACATGCCCAGGTCTAAAATAATAAAAAAAATCGGTGATTTTATTTTGGCTTCTCAATATGACCATATGATGTAAACATGTCCATAGACTAGAACTGCAAAAGTTTTTTTTTAATTTTTCTGCTGCGCATTCACCAGTTAGGCTAGATATAGAGACGAAATTCCCGTGTTTCTTATTTTTGCCATGGTTATAGTTGTCAATAATTAGAAATCAGGAATGTCGTCTCTTTATCTAGTCTAACTGATGAATTCTCATCACAATCAATAATAAAACTTTTGCAGTTCTAGTAGGTCGAGGTCATTGAGTTTCACAGAATAATCCTTAGGTATACAGGTACCAGGGTAAATTTTTTTTTTGCTGATCTCGTCGGTGAGTCTGTATCTATCCGTAATTTTACAAATCCAGTTTGTGGATCAATGTTGTTTCAATGATGTACATGTCGGTTGATAACCCATTGATCAAATGAAAGGAGAGTGCCAGTCACAATGGGGCATTGTTATCTGCACACCGCGTTATAGGGATGGAGTGTAGTGGGCTCCTCCACCCGCTTGAACCCTCCCATAACCGTGGTAATAATTAAAATACATATTCAATAATGTTTCAATGACGGGCCAGTGTGACAAACAGGGGTCCAGCATTAAAACAACATCGGGTGTTTGATATGAACAGTAGAAAGATTTTTTAGATTTACCTATTAAAAAAACAGCGTTGTAATTACAGAGGGGAATGAATTAATGCAGTTTTAAGCCACCTTTGTGCACATACAGGCTAAACTGGGTCATGAGAACCCCCATGAGGATGGTGAAATGAATGGTGAGATGAATGATGACAGTGAAGGAGATAGAGGAGAAAGGAGAAAGGTTAGATGGACGTACAAAGTCAAAATGTCGCAAACGGTCTCAAATGTCAAATGTCGCGAACAGTCGCAAAACGATCGCCAACGATCGCAAGATGGTCGTAAGCGGTCTCAAATGGGCACAAACGGGCGCAAACAATCGCAAACGGTCGCAAACGGTCACAAATGGTCACTAATGGTCGTAATTAGTCGCAAATTATCGCAAACAGTCGCAAACGGTCGCAAATGGTCGCAAACGATCGCAAACGGTTGCAAACGGTCGCAAATAGTCGCAAACACTTGCAAAGGGTCGGAAATGGTCGGAAGCGATCGCAAACGGTCGCAAATGGTCACACATGGTCAGAAACGGTCGCAAACGATCGCAAACAGTCTCAAACGGTCGCAAACGGTCGCATACGGTCACAAACGGTCGCAAATGGTCGTAAATAGTCGCATACGGTCACAAATGGTCGCAAACGGTCGCAAATAGTCACAAATGGTCGCATATGTCACAAAAATCGCAAAAGTAGCAAATGTCGTAAAAAAGGTTTTAAAAGTACGTCCAAACTTTATCACTGTCACTTGTTAAAGTTGCTCTAGTTTTATTTTGCAAGTAACACAATTTTTTTGGTTATCCTATATTAACATCACACCACACATTCCACCGTGTCATGAATATTACTATAATTAAATCAATAACATTACACCCAGCGAGTAGGACGCATTGACCCAATGCTGATTTAAGTGTGTTCATAACACCTCAGTTTTCTGAGAATCAGCGCCACTTTGTATCTGTTGAACTGAAATAAGAAACTCGGCCAACTTCTGATCTTTAACTATTATATAATTGGAAAGTGTAAGATGAGAAAATATACCACGATTGACGTATCTATCCATGGTCCACGTAGCGCTCTGCCAACGCCTGCCGAATGTTGGGCGAATGTACCAGAAGCTGACTCATCATTAAACAGACGCTTTATTACGCTAAATTAGAGCAAAATTCACATAATTTATTGTCATGATCTATTTTAATTTAAGATCAAACAGCGGCACATGATATGCAGTATATACATCGTACCTCGTGCACTATTACGACGATGAAAGTGTATATTACCTTATAATTATACGTTTACCATGCATTATAAAACATATCTAGGGCAGACTATATGCTTCTTTTACTTCACAGCTTCACCATTATCCCTTAAAGCGTTAAGTTGTAAATTATAATTTTTCAGCTACTTGAGGTTGTGTCTCGCTACCCTACCGCGACCCGTAAAAACCTCCATTTCATTCCCAATAACTGTGATTTAACCAGCTAGTAAAACAAAATAAAAACGATAATAGCTCAGCCAAAGGGTTGAAAAATTGTAAATGGTTCCAATGAATGAAGAAACGCCTTTACATTCGTTGCTCTGTTTGAGATGCGCTCCTGTATTCTGATATTATGGTCTGCTGTTCTTTAACTTTTTGATAGTATCACAATAGAAATGGGGCCTAGGGTGGCCCAATGGAGCCTCGACATAGCATCTTAAACCCCATTAAAATAGGTTTTCGTCAGATTTTCCCCCCATTTCCCACCCCAATATCTGTCCCGACACTTCTGGCCGCCTAAGGCGAGCAACTACAATGGGTTTGTTTGTTTGTTTGTTTGTTTGTTTGTTTGTTTGTTTGTTTGTTTGTTTGTTTGTTTGTTTGTTTGTTTGTTTGTTTGTTTGTTTGTTCGTTCGTTCGTTCGTTCGTTCGTTCGTTCGTTCGTTCGTTCGTTCGTTCGTTCGCTTGTTCGTTCGTTCGTTCGTTCGTTCGTTCGTTCGTTCGTTCGTTCGTTCGTTCGTTCGTTCTTTCGTTCGTTCCTTCGTTCGTTCGTTTTTTTGTTTGTTTGTATGTTTTTTTTTTTTTTTTTTTTTCCTCTTTTTTTTTATGTTTGTTTATTTGTTTGTAGCACGACATTTACCATCAGAGGCGGATCCAGAGAGATGGGGATCAGAGGCCCTTGACTCCCATTCTGTTCAAAAACTTAATAGCCAAAAAAATCAAAATTGCCAAAACATCAGTATTTTCCACTCAAAATTTACTGGATAAATAATTGTTCAACATTTGAATGTAACAAAAATGGCGAGAAGCCAATCGATTCTACATTGACCCCCTTTTTTCACAATTCTGGATCCAGCCTAACGCATTTTGCTGAGGGATGTCGTTTTTCTTTTGCTGGAAATTATACTTTTTGACATTCTGAATCATCCTTGGGAGTACTTTGACCTGTGGTTCGAACCCTCGCCTTTTTTCTGTGCACGGCTCCGGTACAAACCAATTACCATTTGGTTACCCAGCAAACACATAACATTTGTATAACATGTATACCAACGTCGAAGATTTTGGGCCGACGTTGCATAAATGTTATACAAATGTTTTCTGTTTGCTGGGAAGCCCTTCATAACAATTAGAAATAAATCAAATGTATAATCGCGTGATATTTCAGGCAAGCACGCAATTATAAATCAGTTAGACCGGTGAAATAAAATACTCAAGGTTTTGATGAAGATGTGGCGAACCAATCTTGCCGCGCTCAGGCAAACGCCAATAACTGTTTGCTTCAAAAGTAAGCAGTCACTGCCGTTCGCCTTAGCGTGGCGAAATTCGTTTCACTGGGTCAATGTCTTTAAATTGCGGTTGGCATCGCATTAAGTAACACTTTCCACGTGTACCCGATAATGAACCCAAGAAAACCTCCCACACGCACAGGAAGCAAAATAAAACCGGGCCGGGTTTGAGGTTTTAATTAAATGCGCACACTAACTGAATCGCATTTGAGGGCCTGCCAGCGCCCGCGGTTGCCCTTTATAATAAATGGTTCAGCTTGGGGTTCCCCTTCCACCCTCCATCGTTTATTAGCCTGTAATGGCTTTGCAGCACGTCCCAGCAGATACAAGACGTTGAATGAATGTTGGTTTAACGCTGGTCCAACGTTTACGACGTCGGAGCAACGTTGAGCGAACATTGATTCAACGTCTTATGTCTACTGGGGTCGTTCGACGTAAGAATGACTGTGTGTTCCATGGGCCGTGACCAAGGCCAGACGTATAAGGTCTCACCCAGAAACAAGGGCTACTCTCTGCCCACCAGGCCGCCGACTACAACACGACATCCTCAGTGAAGCTGCTGCCAAAGGTAAGGAAGTTTATTTTCCGCCAGAGATGCGAACTCTGGACCTCGGCTCTGTCTCAATTGCACGTGTGTACGCTATGTCGACTTGGTGAGACGCTTCTACAACGTTTCATCACGCTGGTACGGCGTTGAAGTAGCGTTGCAGTTTCCCTCGGTGTTTGTGGGCATAATACATGTGTTACGTGCGTAAAATTTATTCAGCAACGTCTTGATAAAACTTAATTTCATTGTGAATGAAATGCCTCACAGTTAGTTTTATTTGATTGAAGTGTGCTAAGAAACCCTCGCAGTTTTGGGGTCGCCAACTAATACAGATCGGTGTCGCCATAATAAATTTGAGCCAAATTTGTATCATTTCCTTGCTTATGTGACTGGAGAAGATTAAATATTATGGGTGAACCATAAATCTCACCAATCTACGCTTGCTTTAACAGATGTATAATGCAGCGTCTGTGCCGTCGTTTTTGATACTAACATAACACATTTCCTGATTTCGCTATGAAAACTGATGCATGGTATCCGGTATAATCTACATGTCGCTTTGTTTTCTCTTTTTGATGCTGAATTTTTGTTTCATTTTTATTCGTTTAAAGCTACGAATGACAAAGAATATGGTTATTTGTGAAAATAAACATAACAAACATAATTATTTGATACTGAGAGTAAATGTTATCATTTTCAGTGTCATACGGGGCGGGTGCTCTGGCATTCAAGTTTCAAAAAAACAAAATAACTCTTCTCCGCTCACTCGTAAAGATTGGATATTGTGGGGAGACTCCGTGACCGAGAGGTAGCGTGCTCGGCCTCAAACCGCTAGGGCTCGAATTTCGAATTCTGTGTCTAGGGGGAAGTGGTATCTCAGTCATCTCCCATCTTGAGGAGTTTCTCATGAACAGGTTTGGCTTACATGTGCACAAAGGTGGCCTAAAACTCCTTCTCATTTCATTTCAGTGGCATACCTTTACCCAATGTTGGTTTTATGTTGGCCCTGTACCAACATTAAACCAATGATCAATGTAAACATGCTTGAAACCATCTATCATAGGGATCTAGCATGTCAAGGGTTAAAATAATCTGTTAAACATGTTAACCCTTGACTCTCAAAGCGCTGAAATTGTTTGTATAAACCATGGAAACCAAAGTTTTTTTATTTTGAAATCATCATCAATGTCTTAGTTAGCTCTCTCCGATTCATTTGAATACCTATGTTGTGGATCTACGACAATTAGAAATATTTGTACTCTTACAGTGCGGGGACGACTTTAGACGTCAGCATCTGACGTCCACAGACGTCAGATCCTGACGACTAAAGTCGATCCCCGCGCTGTAAGGGTTGAAGCGCTCCATCATAAAATGCATTTTCTTACCCACTTGAAGTCGCGTCTCGCTGCCACCACCCACTAATTCAAATAATTTATATACGTAAAATTGTAGTCGAAACATATAATATGTCAGTCCAGCAAAATAATCGCTCATTTTCCTTTCAAATAAGCGTGTTTGCGGGACAAACAACTAAGCTAACTATGGGTATTATACGTGGTTTCGTCATTTGAAGCTTCTAAAATGCATAAGCAATTCCAAACAACCGTGTACAAATATAATTCAAAATAATCATATAGAGAAAGTTATGTACACATGGAATCTGAATGATGCCCTGTTGACACACTACATTAAACATTTTAGTAAATACAAGATGACTACCCATTTTTAACATGATAATTCTAGTATGGGTATGTTTACTACTTGAGACGATCAAAATGAAAAAACACTAACTGTTTGTCAAAATGAGAAACCTGCCCTCTTTTGTGTGATTGAATCACTAAAACATGCTTGTTGTATCAAATTCTCTGGCACCAATTCAAAGATTTTATTTCTGGACGACAGACGATGCAATAATAATTTTTCTCGGATGTGATGCAAATCATGGAAATAGTCATTAATAATCCTAATCACTCTTCTCCGTGCCAAAAATATGGCAATTATGCTCTTTTTATAACAAATTTGTCGAAAATATGATCCATTTTAGTTTAGATTATCACGCAAGTATGCGATCTCAGGTTTTCGAGGTGGGTTTAATTTTTCTCAACGAATCGCATTTTGTTTGTTTATTTCTCACACACTGTGGAGAGGAATATAAGAAAAAGATAATTTATTTAAACCAAACTTATATTACAAGATTATGTAGTTTTAAAGTTGAATAGTACATATATATTGTTTATTTAAACACACCACTACATTTTTTTCTTTGTCCGGCCACTACATTCCAAGCCAGGAAGTTATTGGTGATCAAGTACAGACCAATTATCATTGTAGGCCTATGGTGCTATAATAAGTCAGGTGTGACCGAGGGATCCTTATGAGGGATCCTCAATATGGTGGGATGTGTTTTAAGTCAGTTAAATCCCGAGGCCTTTTCCACAGTTAAGAATGTAAAGTTGCTCGGGCTATATTCTATACTCAATCAGTATAAGTTTAATCATACCAATGGTTCCGAGACCTCCACTTAGACAATAAATCACTCACATTGAGCCCGAGCCCTTTTGTACATAGTACATTGAAATAATTTTGCTGTCTGTCGCGCTGGCTCGATCCCCGCTTGGGGCAGATATATTTTAGAGAAGCATAATGCTTCTCTAAAGTAGGGACATTGTTGTTTCGATGTTGCGTCCTTGGGCAAGGCACTTCGCCCTTGTGTGCTTCACTTCACTTCGGGGTGAGTGATTGACTGCTAGGACGGACATAACAATGTGTACGATAAGTTCCTATCGGCTATCTGGTCTCATCTCTCCGGGAATTGAAATGGCACATAAATGAAGAGGTAGAGTGACAAGGTGGTAAAAATACCGAAATCGTATATGACATTGTAATACCTTAGGCCATAACAAGCGAACGCGAACGAAATAAATATAAAACATGCACTAATGGCGTGCTCTCCCGTGCAAATACAATCAACAGTAACTGGTCACTTGAAAAGTAAGCAGTTACTGCTGTTTATTTTACATCTCGGTGAACGGGCGACAGTGTTGTGTTACAGCTGCACTCAGGTGCGAATTCGGGTGGTGATAAACTTGAAGTTTTGTCTGTACCATCAGTAAAACAGGATGATGTACAGATCATTGATATCATCGCCGCGAGTTTGTTTCTAAATCACACGAAGGTGTCAGCGGTGTCGCCATCGGCGCGGAAAACTTAATGACGTTGTTTACAATGTAGTCTGCTTGGATGAGAAAAATGAAACATGATAACAATAAATTGATACTTTGAGTTGTTCTAGATACTGTCACGCAGAGACCTAAATCAAAGACAAACAGCAGTAACTGCTTGTTTTTCAAGTAAGCAGTTGCTGATGTTTGCCTTTGCACTGCAGCATGGTGTTTATCACTCCATCATGCGATGAGCTGATGAGGTTAGAGTAGGCCTATAGTTCCGATTTCGGGTTTCTTTCTTGCGCGATATTGCCACTATAAGTACAGAAAGCGACGTAAAACAATACTCACTCACTCACTCACTCACTCACTCACTCACTCACTCACTCACTCACTCACTCACTCACTCACTCACTCACTCACTCACTCACTCACTCACTCACTCACTCACTCACTCACTCACTCACTCACTCACTCACTCACTCACTCACTCACTCACTCACTCACTCACTCACTCACTCACTCACTCACTCACTCACTCACTCACTCACTCACTCACTCACTCACTCACTCACTCACTCACTCACTCACTCACTCACTCACTCACTCACTCACTCACTCACTCACTCACTCACTCACTCACTCACTCACTCACTCACTCACTCACTCACTCACTCACTCACTCACTCACTCACTCACTCACTCACTCACTCACTCACTCACTCACTCACTCACTCACTCACTCACTCACTCACTCACTCACTCACTCACTCACTCACTCACTCACTCACTCACTCACTCACTCACTCACTCACTCACTCACTCACTCACTCACTCACTCACTCACTCACTCACTCACTCACTCACTCACTCACTCACTCACTCACTCACTCACTCACTCACTCACTCACTCACTCACTCACTCACTCACTCACTCACTCACTCACTCACTCACTCACTCACTCACTCACTCACTCACTCACTCACTCACTCACTCACTCACTCACTCACTCACTCACTCACTCACTCACTCACTCACTCACTCACTCACTCACTCACTCACTCACTCACTCACTCACTCACTCACTCACTCACTCACTCACTCACTCACTCACTCACTCACTCACTCACTCACTCACTCACTCACTCACTCACTCACTCACTCACTCACTCACTCACTCACTCACTCACTCACTCACTCACACACTCACTCACTCACTCACTCACTCACTCACTCACTCACTCACTCACTCAATCACCGGGTTAGTCTGAAATCCCTGCACTGAAAGAATTAAACTGTTTACAATAGGCGTAGACCATGCATAACATATGTATTCAAATGAATCGGAAAGAACTAATTCGGACATTTATGATAATTTCAAATAGATAAAAACCATTTTGTCTCCAAGGTCTATATAACCAATATTTCAGCGCTTGCATGGTTAATAAGAGTGCGTAACGCTTTAGTATCTTTTCCGCATTTCACCACTTGATTGGACATGACATCCATGTTTGCTTTGAACAGCATTCTATTCAATCTTTTTCGTAGTAGTGTGATTCATTTGATGAAATTATATTCAATGTTAAGCATTGTACCTGAACCCAGTATAGTAGTCTTTCCTGATGAAGTCTATCACATGACGGTATCAACCAATCATTGTCCGTCATTCCAGTGTTATTTAATTAACCCTTTAACCGCCAGTGACGCATATATGGGGGTTTTCATTTTTTATTAGCACAATAAGTACCACCTTTTAAACATGTTAAAGATAAAATGTGACATCAATCAGCAATATTTGAAAACAGACGACCTCTATATTGTCAAATCTGAATAATTTTCACTCACTTGAAGTTGTGGATCGCGTCAGCAAGACACATCTTCAAGTGGGTGAAAATTAGCTCTAAACAACTCACTCAATCCGTTCTAATATCAATATTTTTGTCGAATCTCATTACAGTCAGCGATAGCTTATAACTGCTCCACTCCACATAGCGCCAGGATAATGGGCCAATGTCGGGATATATTTTGCTATCAAGGACGATGAATGTGCGAGCTAGAACACATATCATTCCGGCGCCACGTCACTCAGAAACGTCCTGTTTACTTAAGTCAAAATATGGTAACTGCTTGTATTGCTTGAAAGTAAGCAGATACTGCCTTTTGGACTTGCACGACCGTATAATTACTATGCATTTAAAAAGTGAAACGCAGTAACTGATTACTTTGGAGTAAGCAGTTACCAACTTTTGAATTTGCATTTCAGTATATAATACTATTATAAATTTGTAAAGCTAAAAGACAGTAATTGTTTACTTCCATGTAAACAGTAACGATCTCCTTTTGGTTTTACATGACAGTATATTGCAATCACGAACTCGGAAATATCACAGAACTGGAATATCAAATAGCATCACACAGGAACCATACTCTGACCTTCGAGCCTCGATCAGGTACCAGGGTCATGCCCAGTAAAAACATTGATGCATTAAACCAATGTTGGCTGTAACTTTGGCCCACCGTCTGCGCAGTCGGCCCAACATTAACCCCTTAGAGCACTGATCCAAGAAATTTAAACTTTTAGTCACTTGAAGTTGTGTCTCGCTACCGCGATCCACAACTTCAAGTGACCAAAAATTAGTTGAATTTGCTAAATCTAAGGTGAAATGTATATGCTTATCACAGATTTGCAACATATTTAATTTTTTAAACCTGGTTATACAAGACAATTAAAACATGAGGAAACAATACTTTAGTCAACTGTAGTCGACATCAGTGTGCTGAGGGTTAAGCCGATGTATATTGTTTGGTGGGCGGCGCGTGAGGCAGCTACACTTAGCAAGCCTTGAAAGTGCTGCAATGCGGCCCTGCAGAGACAAACAACAGTAACTGTGTACTTTTCAAGTAACCAGTAACTGCTGTTCAGTAATACCACTGGTATATAACAGCAGAGACCCGTCACATAATAATAGAAGGATCTATGTTACCCCTTAACCCTTTAACCACCGGTACCGATTGTATTCGTTTTTTCATATTTTTATTAGCACATGGCACATCAGTTTTTAAAAATGTTGAAAAAACATAACACCAATCAGTGAGATTTGAAAACAGTTGACCTCCATTTTGTCAAATCTGAATAATTTTCACTCACTTGAAGTTGTGGATCGCGTCAGCGAGACACAACTTCAAGTGGGAGATAATGTATAACTTAACGCTTGAAGGGTCTAGTTTTTAGTGTATACTTTTTATAGAACCAAAAATGTTCGAGCCACATTTAGCTCTTGGCACCCAACTATTGACGTATGTTTTCACCCCAGTGGAGTTTTTTTTCCAAATGACTTTTATTTTTCATGATGACTGCGGCACATGTATACGTGTTTCAAATCCTATCACTGTAATGCAGTGTCATCTGAATAATTTTCGCCATCTCCAGGGGTTCTCCAAGGTAAATGTCCAGACTGGCCGACAATGCATGGCCAGACAATGTCTCGACTGTTCCCATCAGCATTCAATATACTGGTATATATATAGTGATTAGCTGGGTGAGGTCTAAATCATGTTGGGACTTCCTGGCATGTACAGCATATCACGATTACACATAAATATTATGTCGGGACATTACAATGTGTCTTGTCACATTTGGTCAGTCAGTGAATCTGTCAGGAAGTTAGTGAGTTATAGTCAGTTAGTCATTGAGTTAGTGTACGGTTTCTGATAATATCGGGAAGGAATGGTGACAATCATAAAAATGATTAGCGGTGATATGTGTATACACATATTTGCTGACAAACAGTACGTAAGCCTAGACGGCGCTCGAATGGATTTATCCATTAAATATCTAGGCTAAACAGAGCAATAGTCGTTTTAAAAATATAACAATAACATAATTTTTGAGTATGGTAGGCTTTTTTATTGGCCGAACGCAGATGCCAGCTCCGCAGCGAGCTGCTGTCATCTGTGAAGGGCCAAAAAAAAACCTATCTCCCGAAAAAATAACGAAAATCATGTTATTACTATTATTATCACTTATCAACTGAATCTTGAAAACATATTTATTATTTGTTAACAATTACAGCATAGGCATACATGTCTTCTATGCAGAAACTAACCACCTGCTAAATAGCACAGCTCATCCTTCTTCAACCAGGTGTCAGCCGGCATAGTAGCCCAGTGAACCTGCCATCAGCCCTACCCGCATAGAAGAGGGGTGCACCTGTACTTCTGTAAGCAGCTTGCGTATATGAGGCTAGCAGCCGATTAGGCAGTCATCAGTATGTACACACAAGGAGACTAGCCCTAGTTTAGGGCTGAAAGTAAAATCTTACCCCCACATAAAGTAGCAATATTCTAATACTGGCGCCCTCACATGTGATAATAATCTGCTTTATTAGCACGGTAAACTGTTATTGGGAATTAAATGTGTTTAAACATCAAGATTTGCAAACGTTTTGCCTCAATTACCCAAATATGAGTAATTTCCATCCACTTGAAGTTGTGGGTCGCAGTAGCGAGACACAACTTCAAGTGGCTGAAAATTAGAATTTACAACTGTAAGGGATGATGGTGAAGCTGTCATAACAAATAAGAATTTGGTCGATAAAAGAAACATATTCTTGTCGTATTGGTAATATACACTCATATTTTCGTAATGGGGCATGAAGCACGCTGGCTGTGCTGCATTTGCCCTTAAATTAAGATAGATCATGACATTAATTAGGTAAATTGATGTAAACAAAACCGTTTCAGAATGGGACACATCGTACATGTTGATTTTGAAGCTATGTGTTATGAGGAATGCATAAGCAAAATAGAACACAATTAAACACATCTCGAAGTTGAAAGACACTAACCATTTTTCAAAGCGGCTGTAATATCAGTATGTGATTGCCATTGAAAATTAATCTGAAACGAAATATAATCTAGAGGAAACCTTGACAGGCACGTCATAGCTCGTAAATTGTAAATGGAGGCAGTGAGATCCATTACAACGTTAATAGCCCAGCCTAATGACCCTACAATTTTAAATAGGCGGAACCATCGGCGTGCGGCATTTAGCGGATCTCTCCTTCCTAAACTCACCGATTTTCACGCCTATCAGCGACTGCCGGTGTACGGAAAACCTCGCCGGTACGTTAGCCATGGACGCGGTGGTGATAATAAAACCGCAAAATTATATTCGCAAATTAAACTTCACGACTAAAACACCGGGAATTGTAGTTTGAAAGGGCGAGCTTGTTATTGCCTGCGGTCGACAGGTAATTTCACGGCGCGGTGGCGCCCGCACAAATAAAAACAGCAACGTCGATCCGGTGCTGGTTCACCACTGGGCCAACTCGGGCAGCGTTGGGCATATTTGCCGTCCAGGAAGAGATGTGTCATCTTGACGTCTTAATGGATAAGACGTGTAGACCTGGAAACCATTTGATTTTCATTTCAGCATTAACGTTTTTCTCCAAGTCTTAATATGATATTCAGTTAATATGATATTCAATTTAGATTTTTGACAAATGAGAAGCCATGCCTACGTACACAATTTTTTTATCATGTTTATATAGCGTCGGTCCGTCTTCGACGCTGGGCCAACATTGTAGAAATGTTCGAGAAATGTGTTGTGTTTGCAGGGAATTGCAAGTGGTTTTTAAATTGCTGTTCAAGGACACTTTCAGAATCCACAGTGAAAGGGTGATGTTTAAAGATGGAACGAAAATAATGAAAAACGATTATAGTAATTATTGTCGTCTAACCCTTTACTTGTTATCTTCCTTGAAAACAATATTTTCACTCATTTGAAATTGTGTCTCGCTACCACGACTCACGACTTCAAGCGGGTGAAAATCACGCATATTTGTTTAATTTGAAACCAAACTCTAACAAATCTTGATGTTTAAACACTCATTTTAATCCCAATAAGTGCATGTGAAAATAGATTACCCTTACAGCGCGGGGATAGACTTTAGTCGTCAGAATCTGACGTCTGTAGACGTCAGATTCTGACAACTAAAGTCTATCCCCGCACTGTAAGTACAAACATTTCTATTGGCCGTAGACCCATAACATAGGTATTCAAATCATTTAGAAAGAGCTAACTAAGACAGTTTTGACGATTGCAAACTGAAAAAACCCTTTGGCCTTCAAGGTTTTTCTTTAAAAAATTCAGCGCTCTAGGGGTTAAAAATCTATAGTCGTGATCAGCGGTGAAAAGGGCAGGCTAATGGGTTTGAAGACAGCAATCTGTCAGCATTTAGGTCTTCAAATCAAAGGCCAATAAAAAAAACAGTGGACGTTATTCATAACTGTAGCATTGAACAAAAAAATAAATATAGACTAGGACAAAAATAAAGAAAAAGTGCAGACAATCAACTATGGTGTTTGGGCTTAAAATATTAATGACACTGAAACAGATATAATGCGCACGTGTAAAATGGTTGGGTCGGAGATCTTGACGCATAACCTTCCATTTGGCCTACTTAATGTAGAGCAATATTACAGCAATACTTCCAGATGGATCTAAATTTATAACCGCGTAATTTTTGTCAATTGCTCTTAATTTTATGGTCCTTTTGACGGAACCATCTGAACCGTGATCTATCAACAAAAAAGTATCGTATGCTCGTAAACATAGCCTCTAAATGACAAGTTGGATACCATCAACTGATAATTATATTTTTTATTCGCTAAGTATTTTATAGAACTGGAACACGTGATGAATGATAAATCTGCAAAAGACAGTATCTGCTTACTTATAAAGTAAGCAGATACTACCTTTTGGTGCGTCAAATATTTTCTTGGCTAATTAGTGCAGCTCCTTAGAGTTCGCTAAGTTAACACAGCTCATTGTCAGTTTATAGTCGAATAAATAAAACATAAGGCTACATTAGGCTATCTATTTTCAACGATGACAATGCCGTTTTTTTAATTTATCCCACCTATAAGATCCCGAGATACAATATACCTTGTTATCAATATGTAGCTTGTTATATGAAAAGAGCGTATGTTAGGCTGACACACAGTAAACAAATTTGGTAGTCATCTTGGATTTATCCTTTAAAATGATGTTGATATATTTGTAAATTCTGACCAGCTATAGCAACCCACCCTTGACCGAAAAAATGACAGTAGCACACATCTGTCACGTGATGGGATCGACTAGTTTTCGACAGTTGTAATTTGAATTGAGCCATTCAGTAAAAAAATATCGTAAGTACGTGCACTTTGCTGCATGCAATTTCCACTCTGTATTTTGGTAGGAGAGTAGCCTACTGCTAAAATATCATACAGTTACTTTGTACTTGATAAAAATGTTAACACTATAAATTACGATGTAACGTATAGTTGAGTGTATGCTGCCAATCAAATGCAAATTAAAAAAAAATACTTGATAAGTAAGCAGTTACTGATGTTGTATTTGCATATACAGCACAATAACTAATGGTGACCAAATCGTCGTGAATTCAAGTCAGATACTGTTAACAGCTTCTGCAGCACATGAATATGACCAATATAATATTCATTTTACCCGGGAAAATAAACTTTTTTCAACATGGCGGTCACTGAGAGCAATCTCGACCCCTGAGGTCATAACGATTTTATTGACGTTCCGATAGATGAACTAAGCATACGATCATGTAGCTCAAAGTTACTGATTCCAGGTTAAATGGTCAAAGTCAAATACTATGTGGATGAACCAATCCAAAGAAAGTATGGAGCTCTGTCCTTGGCCTGCTCTTTATGCTGATGACGCCCAGATCTACATCACATTATCCAAATCAAGACCCGAAATGTCATTGTTGCAGGATTGTCTGTTGGATTTAGGTGACAGGATGAGAAGTAGCAAACTCAAGATAAATCCAGATAAAACAGATTTTTACTGTTTGGAACAAAAAACGACGAAAATAATTATGCAACATTTCACTGCAAAATTTTTAGATCATGAAATAACATCTACATAAATCTTGGAGTCGTGTCAACCATGTCTAAAATAAGAAATACGGGTATTTCGTCTCTATATCTAGCCTAACTGGTAAGTGCGCAGCACAAAAATTAAAAAAAAAGCTTTTGCAGTTCTAGTCTATGGACATGTTTACATCATATGGTCATATTAAAAAGCCAAAATAAAATCACCGATTTTTTATGATTTTAGCCAGAGCCAGTCCCTTTAATTGAGGCCTTTAATATGACCGCCCAAAGGAAAATCTCACGTTTTTGATCGGCCGCAATCTGTGACTGAACATGAGTTGTGTGTCCAATTTCTAAGGCTATAAGAGTTTTGTGTGTTATTCCATGGGTGTACGAACGCATTTTATAAGCACATTAAATAATCGGTTCACAAAGTGTTGTTTTAGAACTTCGCCACCGATATGAAATATTTCTCCTTTTCTACTTCCTATGACGTTGATGGTAATTTATTATGGTACACTAATTAACCCGTTAGCTGCTAAGAGGTTCTTAGACATTTTACATTCAAATGATAGAAAACACGGCTATTTGAAAATTAATAGTCATGTCATAGTTGAGGTTGAAATCGCTTTCCACGACATATTAATTATAGTATATTACAAGAAAGATATTTCTTGCGACGGAGCGCAACATTTTATTCAGTGCATTTCATTTAAAATATACCACGTAGACCATAAATGCGACTAGAGGGTTAATACTTTAAGTGCAAAGCACGACTAAAGTCGTTTCAAATCCGTTTCATTATCATATTAGATCACTGTTATTGTGAACGAAATGTGTGTTTAAATAGCAGAATTTGTAAAAATAAATATTAGTAATTTCAGCCGCTTGAATTTGTGGGTCGCGGTAACGAGACACAACTTCAAGTGGACGAAAGATTGAATTAAATAACTTTAATGTTTAAAACCCTGTCATAGCAGCTCAAGTGTTAACTTACATTGTGCTTGTAATGATAGCTTCAACCCTTTTAAAAAGGTAATTAATGTCATGTTCATTCAAGATCAATTAATGTCCGTGCTGAAATGAGTAACCGCCCTGCAAAGGTAAAAAGCAGGAACTGCTCAATTGAAAAGTTAGTGGTTACTGCTCTTTGCTTTTGCGCTAACATATATCTCTGTTTGGTTTTTAATGGCATGTCCACGCAAGATGAATGTCCGTAATCAAGTATTATCTGCTCATATCAAGTGTTTATCCGCTCTCTCCCACCCAATCTGTACCAAAATTAGGTTTCCCAGATATAGGAAACAAAGCCCTATTTGCAATTGGCTGCTCATTTCGATTTGCTGCCGATTTTGATGAGAAGATGGTGTTTCAGCTCCTTCAGCGCGGGAATTGACTTTAGCCGTCACAATCTGACGTCTGTAGACGTCAGATTCTGACGTCTAAAGTCGATTCCCGCGCTGTGAGGGCTAATTATATCTGCATGTTTCTTGGTCACATAATAATGGCATAATAATGGCATAATAATCTCTAATGGCCGTGGACCCATAACATAGGTATTCAAATGAAGCGGAACGAGTCAACAAAGACATGTATTATGATCTCAAATTGAAAAAACCCCTTTGGTCTCTTTATTTATACAAAAAATGTTCGGCGCTTTAAAGCCCCGTGTAGTCCCCAGACCTACTCTGCACAATGTCATATTTCATACTATTTTAGATGACTTTTTATATACTAGAGTGCTCAGCTCCCATTATTATGCACTGGAAACGATTTTGCCAAAGGCAAAGGCGGAGCTAATTCGTGACGTCCCAAGATGGAGACATGCTTGGCTGGTTATAATACATGTATATCTGATGATGTACTGTATGATTTTATCAAACTGACCAATTCAACACGGGACGCCGATCCAACGCTGCCTAAATGCAGGTGCAGCACTAGAATTGAATTGATCAGCGTCTAGCATTCACTCACCCCTAGTTCACCATGTCGATGCGGGCATATTGGAATGAATAGAAATCTGGTTCAGCTCATGTACAAATACAAGAAACATGAAACATATACCCGATGCAGTTTAAATTTTAATTCACATTCAATAGTCATTACCAGGGCTGTTTTTCTATTGCGTTTACTAGGCATTCTCTGACATAGGGCCGTCTTGATTCAGTTCACACAGCAGACGTCCAGACCATTGTTCTGACCGTCTACTGAGCTCTATCTGGCCGTCTACGAAGCACTATCTGGACGCGACAAATAGGCTGCATTGCTCCAGCATCAGTGTAGTGTATTTCCAACGTTTTCGACGTTGGCCAATATTTAAACAGCTTCGGGCTAATGCTGGGTGTTTTTTGGCTAATAATGCTTGGTACCCCTATCTCTGCGAGCAGCTCAGTCACTTGAACAGACGATCCGCATTAAACACACCTCTCTGTGGTGGATGGAGAGAGAGGTCGCCGGCGGTACCCTCCCCTCCCTGTTCAACGTACCCAAAACAAAAACACGACCCTATAAGGCCTATGAAACGAAATATTTATAATTCACCCTTTTAAATTCGTATATTTCTAAAAAAAAATAGTGAGCTGTCACATCCAGGTCACATCCAGTTGTAGACCTATATTTTTTTAGAAAAAGAACGGAGCTTATCTACATCAAAACAATGTTGGTTTATTGATGGTCCACCTCCTGCGATGCTGGCCCAACATTAAACCGACATAATTTGAATGCATCCTGTTTGATTGGACATGATATTCACCCAGCATTGCTTTTTATGCTGAGCAATACCAGAAATTATATTTTTTCTCTTGATTTGATTATGATGTGTTATGAGCCATTCACTATTAGTTTGATGGTGAATGTCAAGGTTATATAAACATGAATATAGACATGATAAATAATAAATATATAGGTAAATATTACATTGAAAAATTGCAATTTAAAATTAACATAAATTCCTTTATAATTCATAAAAAACCGGTTATATTGTACATACCAATTAGTTGTTAAGGACTAGAAACATCAAGAATCAGGTTACTGTGATGAAGCACGTCTCACCAGCAATTACTATTTTTCTAAATGACACCAGTTTCACTTTTGTCATCAGTTTCTATGCGCACACAACCCCTCTCCTGTAAATGGGCGTATTCAAATTTTAACAATAAACAAAACTTGGATTCATGGAATTTTTTGGGAGTTTAAGGGTGGGGTAGACACAGGGGAGGGGTTCTGGTAACGACTATGTCCGATAATCAGTTCATAACACTGGTATTATTAGAAAGAAGCCTCTGAGGGCGGAGCCCGAAGAGGCTTCTTTCTAATAATGCCGTCTTCTTCACTAATTATCTAATACATGATGGGCGGTTTTTGTGTGTGAAGTCATGAGTTTTGAAATCCGCCCAGCCAGAAAATGTGCACATTCTCAGTATTTATTTTTGAAAATAACTGATAACTTGCTTTATAATTCATAAAAAAACGGTTATATTGTACATACCAATTAGTTATTAAGGACTGGAAACATCAAGAATCAGGTTACTGTGTTGAAGCACGTCTCACCAGCAATTACTATTTTTCTAAATGACACCAGTTTCACTTTTGTCATCAGTTTCTATGCGCACACAACCCCTCTCCTGTAAATGGGCGTGTCCAAATTTTAACAATAAACAAAACTTGGATTCATGGAGTTTTTTTGGAGTTTAAGGGTGGAGTAGACACAGGGGAGGGGTTCTGGTAACGACTATGTCCGATAATCAGTTCAGAACACTGGCATTATTAGAAAAAAGCCTCTTCGGACTCCGCCCTCAGAGGCTTCTTTCTAATAATGCCGTCTTCTTCACTAATTATCTAATACATAATGGGCGGTTTTTGTGTGTGAAGTCATGAGTTTTGAAATCCGCCCAGCCAGAAAATGTGCACATTCTCAGTATTTATTTTTGAAAATAACTGATAATTAGTGGACTAAAATGAACTGCTAAGCTAGAAGATAGTTCATTGTGATACAGGCCTATACTTTAATTATATTGATGAACTGAAATCACTTCACAGAGCCTTTAGGATGAAACCTTGTGGCCACTATAGCAGCTCTCTGATTAGCCTCTTCACTCGCCACTCTTGTAAAGTAAGCAGATACTCTATTTTGGCTTTGCACGGCAGATTACATAATTACGGACTACATGTCATTACAACAGGTGCTGTGATATTGTATTTTTTCTTTTCCTAACATTTAATCATATATTGTGATATTACTGGCTATATGTCATTGAATATGGTTTGGAAATGGATTTTGTATGTTTCAATGTTTTTCCCAGGGTTTTTTCTTGTGATTTTTTATGTTTATGATTTTTAAATAATAGCAATGCGCGATTATTATATGTTGTCCAATGGGAGGAGTTGTAAGGATGTAAGTGTCACTTGATAAAGTGGCACTTACGCCCTTTCAACTCCAAGCGGGCGATGTTATATAACAAGAAAAATCATCATATAAAATTATCAGCAATGTTTTATTGGGCATATTGTTACATTAGGACTGTATTATAACTGTATTGCGAACTTTATGTACATCATCCTCTATTTTTTAGCATCTAAATAAGGCATGTTGAAGTATAAGGTATGTACATACTTCTTAACGCCAATGAAATTTTATATGTCTATGCTATATATATAGCATATATGTCTATGCTATATATATTAACAAAGATGTCCAATTAAATTATTGATGAATTGGCCGTGGTGACATCGGAAGGCAGTCGGCCAATTTTCAGTGCGCTAAAGGTCATTAAAAACCTCTTATTTTGTTTACTTTACGATCTGAGTCGTAATTGATCCCGTGCAAAGTAAAGGCCGCAATAAATCATTTAATTTTCTTTTCTTATTTCGGCCCGGCCAATATGCTGTGGTAGAACGCGAATTCTCACTCAGCTGTGGTTGTCATTGCTTTGTAAACATGATGAATCATTATTAGTCTGTTTGATGCCAGAATTTATATTAAATCATACCTCATTTCACCGTCGTTGCCCAGCAAACACAAAACATTTGCATAATGTTTGTACAATGTTGGACCAACGTCGAAGATGTTGAATCGACGTTTTACAAATGTTATGCAAAGGTTTTTTGTTTGTTGGGTGGTCCGTAACTCGTCATTGCATGATTATGTTCATCTCTACACAAGTAAGGCAAAGCTAATACTATACAGGATGATTTCATTAATAATTAGGAGGATCCAAAAAATCATGAGCTACCCTATGTCGGCTCAGATTTGGACAAGCGTCCTAAACTCTGGCCCAACTCTAAACTAACATTCAATCAACGGTTGTTTCGTTGGAAGAGCTGTCTTGACGAAATAACGAAATAGACGTACAATAAATTATTGCGACATGAGAACGTTTGCTTCCTTTGTGGCAGCTTCATTCCAGGATAATCTTCTATAATCATGATAATAAATGTTACTTCTTGACGACTTTTGCCGGCAATGGACATGATATTGATTATGAAATAGCTTTGATGCGCCTATAAAATCGAATAGCAGGGATTCAGGCGCGCATACGTAGTTGTATACTAATATATGTCAGTAAAGAAATTGGTTTAATAGTAACTGTTATTTTTAGTATATTTGTACCACACACTTCTCCACATTTGAGAGCAAGCCCATGTGAATTATATATATTTTATTAAACATATTATCAACCATGAAAAACCACATTTTCATTATTATTATTATGAACAAAAGTCGCGTACAATAATCGGTTAATTTACCATTTAGCCGATATACATCATGCGCACTACTAGTATAAACTAGCATCATTGAAAGAATTTATCCAATTAACAATCATAATTTCTAATCTCATTTTTTTTGTCAAAACTGGTAAGCAGTATCTGGAAATGCCAGAAAAAAGATGATAAAGAAATAAAATGATAACATCCATCATCAATATTGCTATATTATATGTAATGTATATTATGTAATGTTTCCGGGGAATAAAAATCACATTCTCAAAGAAAATGACACTCATCGTCACTAACATTTTGCATACAAAATGTATTTTTTTCCGTTCTACAATAACCTTATTTTTATATTTTTAAACAATGGGCACTGATTTTTGGAATTGCTAATGATTTTCTAATCTGCACTTATTCACTTCCCTCAAGTAATCTTCAAAATAAATAGTATTCATAAAATGACAATGCAACTTTGATCCTTCGTGTGAAATGTGTTTACCTGACCACTGATGTATTTGAGAAATTTCAGATTTTAGTTGCGATTTTTTTTCAATTTCATGTACAGTATATTATGAATTATCTTTTTGAATCAAGTATGCTACGTTTTCATACATTTTTCATACATAATCATTCTATATGAAGCTTAAGGCAAGCTTTTTAGAAAAATTTACGTAATCTAGAGGCATATTTTACAATGTTTATTACCAAGCAGACTAATTTCACCTCTAATGCCATTATTAGTCAGGCAGATTAGCAAGAAAAAGGGGACACACCGGACAAAACCACCAAAATTTCAGGAATGGTTCAAAAGGTTCTAAAGTTTGACTTTTTGCTAGGTACCAGCATATCCGGTTTATTTTCTTGCAAAAAATTGCTTTTGTTGATATATGAGAAAAAACGTTAAAATGGTATATAAATATTGTCTATTATGATCATATGACAGCCAAGTGCCACTTTATTCGATTGTGCATGCCGTAAGTTTTTTATTTCGATTACAAATTCAAACATTTTTGAGAAAATTATGACTAATTTTTCGTATTTGATAACCTTTTAATGACTAGTGTCGCTTCTAGTGATTAATTCCTCGACATAACTGGAAATAATGGTTGATATTGCAATTGAAAATCAACAAACAATGTTTATAATTGGTTTATGTTATACTCACACACGTACCTGATTTACTCACATACGTAACTAATTTACTGACTACATAACGGATTTACATTCACCCCAATAAACAAAATGCTAACAAACCTGTACAATGTTAATGAGCTCAAATGTGAATCAAATCACCTATCTTTAAAATATTAAGGATATGCCTGTTACATTACGCAAGACACAATTTATTTCCTGAAGGCAGAATGATTCTCAGTTAGACCAACTGCCCCACCAGAACGTTTCACGTGTTGATTGTTTTGCTCATGCGCTTGGTCTAGTGGCATAGCTGAGACCCGATTTGTTGTTTTCTGGACATACCAGTTGCAATGTTTCTTAAAGCAGCCCCTTGGGATGACATCAATTTTGGTTTTACTTCCGCACTGAAGTAGTGTATCCCACGGATCATGTTTTTTTTGTTTTTTTAATTTTCAATTTTTACAAATATTTTTAATCAACATTTCTATGAAACCAGAAGAAACCCAAACAAACTATTTGTATACCTGAAGGACGATTGAATGTTTTCACAGCATTGGGCCACATGCTGTTGGCATCGGCCCAGCGTTGGGTAGACAATCAGTGCTGCAGGTGTGTCCTCCCGTGTCCTTAATATGAGACACCAATTATCCCCCTATTAGTGGCGACTGCTCTGATCTTACCGTCTGATACGTGGGAATATGTGATGGAAAGTGCTTAATATTGCTGACTTGTTTTGTTTACATGGCAATATACGACCTGGAAATACAGCTATTTCGCTCTTTTTCGGTGCTTTAAAATTGTTTTTTTGACTTTTTCGTATTTTTAGCTAAGATCAGTAGGCTATATAGCTTTATATAAATTAAATTTGCAAAATTGACAACATTGAAAATGTCTCATCCCAAGGGGTCCCTTTAAATTATGCAAGTCTTGATACTGGGAGATTTCCATATCACAAATATGAATTGGGACCCACCTGGCATAATTATTGTGGTTATCCAGTAAATAAAAACACAGAACCAGTGCTTGCAAAGTTTACACATAAAAAGAAAAGTTTTGTTCACGATGTGCCCTCACAAAAAATTAAACCCATGATTTTCATGTGGAGAACAGTATCCCAATACTGAAATGTTGGGCTTTTGTTTATCATGTTTTTTCGCCACATGATATGCTTCTAAGTTGGTCACAAAATAGGACATAAGAAAAATTTAGTTAACTATGCAAAGTATGCAAATTAAATTAACATAAAGTTGGGAAAATATCTTGGGCCTTTTCTGGCCCCCTCTCGGTCCAAGTATATTACATTTTTATCACAAGACATTGTGCTAAAACATTAGTCTGGGCCGTTAGTCAAAAATATATTCCAGATGGCAACCATTTTGATTATCCAAGATAGCTGCCTTAAACCTTAAAAAACCTTTAGTACCTAGCAAAAAATGACAGTTAATACATCTGAGATTCCCAGAAAAAATTTGGTGGTTTTGTCCAGTCTGTTCCCTTTACCCCCAAATTCTGCTTTAAGCTGCCTGACTATCTGTAATTCGTAGGGTGACACTCAGATTCATTTTTATATAAACATTGATATATCCGATATTCAAAAATCCACTTCCGCTTTTGAGTTCCTGGTAAGTGAATTTACCACAAGAATCTCCGAGATTTATGCATGATTTTCACCAACCAGTAAAACTTTCTCCAAATGTAGGCATAATTATAATGATTACCACTGATTAGCCAGTACAACCTATGATTTTATAGCGTTATTATCTGGCTATCAGTCTTCTCGCTTGACCTGGCATTGTGTGCAAACGTGATGATTTAGTATAAAGGCCGTAAGTATATCATAATGGATCTGGTACGCCGACAAGACAGGTAAATCAGATGAAAATATTTCTTATTTTTGACATGGTTGTCAATAATTAGAAATCAGGAATTTCGTCTTTATATCTAGCCTAACTGGTGAATACGCGGCACAAAAATTTAAAAACTTTTGCAGTTCTAGTCTATGGACATGTTTACATCATATGGTCATATTATTAAGCTAAAATAAAATCACCGATTTTTTTATGATTTTATACCTGGGCATGCCCCTTTAACTCATAAGTTATTCTGTACTGCCCGATGTTTTTAACCCTCACTATATAGTCGTTTTTAATTTGTTTTGTTGTGCGATCAAATCACTGTTATTATGAATGAAATGTGTGCTTAAACATTAAGATCCGCAAATGTTAGGTTTCAAATTAGACAATTATGGGCAATTTTCACTCACTTGAAGTTGTGGGTCGCGTTAGCGAGACACAACTTCAAGTGGGTGAAAATTCGAATTAAATAATTTAGCGGTTAATTTTAAAGCGCTTAATTATAGAATTAAGTTTTCCACCCAATTGAAGTTTGTATAGAGCCAAACTTTGTATAGAGCCATTTGCATAACCATTGTTTATAGTTTACTCAATTCACAGAAACCATTCGCTCGATGCTGGGGCAATGTTAGGGGTATTGTCAAGTTAAAAAAAATCCGAGAAAAACTAGGAAGTGGGTGGGTGGGTCAAACCCCAGCTCGGATTATTTTGTGTGTGTTGTTTTCATGTTTCCAAATGTTAAAAAAAATGGATAGGGGGGTGGGTGGCTTTGGGTCTGACCAATCCGAGTTTTTCTGGATTTTTGTATTTTTTAACTTGACAAGATCCCTTAGGTAAGTGTCAACATCAAACCAACGTCGTTTCAACGTCTCGGGATATAATAATAATATATAGTTGCTTGCCCAGCCAACATGAGACGTTCGACGAATGCCGACTCAAAACTGGGCCCCCGTCTGCAGAGCTGGCCCAGCATTGACACAACATTGATCGTATTGTCGTCCTTGCTGGGTGACGGACTATGATATGACATGACCCAGTGATGTCAGGTTGACAGTATACGTGACACGTCAGTTTTGTTCCAAATGTCAGCAACAGACAAATTATGTCCTGTCTGATATTTTCACCCATTTATGTATAATAGAGCTCTACAGGTGGTATATTCATGTCTATACTGCCGCAAAGACATACGGCAGTAACTGCTTGCTTGAAACGTAAGCTGTTACTGCCGTTTGCCGAATTACATGTAAGTTGTTCGGCTATATTATAGTTTATACGCGTCTATGCTGCTCTAAAAAAGACAAAAGGCAGTATCTGCTTACTTGTAAAGTAATCAGATACTTACTTTTGGCTTGCAAGGCAGAAGATATGCTGCTCAATATATTGTATGGGGGCCCTAGGGTAGTGGTTAGCACCGCTGCCTTTCACGCCAGAGTTCGGGGTTCGGTTCTCGGTTACGGCGGTTTGAAAGAAACAAAAATGTTTCTTCTCCATCCACGTGTGAAATTCAGTATTGTGGGGAGCCTCCGTGACCGAGAGGTAGCGTGCTCGGCCTCAGACCGCCAGGGCTCGAGTGTCTGGAGGACAGTTTTATCTCAATCATCTCACCATCCTCAGGCGGTTCTCCTGGCCCAGTTTAGCCTATATGTGCACAAAGGTGGCCTAAAGCCCGATTCATTTCATTTTTGCTCAATATATTGTGATCAGTTTGACTGATCCGTCTCAAATGTCACACCAGCTGCTTATCTTCAATCAGCACATCAAATGGTGTGTAAATCATGTTGCAGATATTTATCTTGATCAAAGTGCAGTTAGCAATCCGTGTCAATTATTTATTGAAAAAAACCCTGACTTTGTGTATACGTGGACATGCAATTAGCAATTAGAGACCATAGATAGAGACAGATAGAAACAAACACCCGCGCAATTGCTTTTAGAATCGAGATGGGGGATATGACTCAGTGAAATCGCCTTATATTTACTGTATAGCACGACTTTACGGTTTAGTAAATGTACTGTTAGTTGTTGTTTATTTTTTTCGGTACAGAGGTGTGTCCATATCAAGATGCTGTAATCGGGAACTCATATTTCGACCGATTATACCATTCTACTACTTGTTCCTTATTTAATAACTAATAGATGTCGATCAGGTGTACGGGCATCTGGGTTTGTTGTCAATATTTCGGTGACGTGTGAACAGATCTCTTTGATAATATTCGGATCTACCAGTGATCGTAGGCTGTTTGCACTTTCTTCTATGCAATATTGTACAATTCATGTAGGCCTACTCGTCGGTACGATTTTGATGAAACTAATTCAGACCTATTGTGTTCAGCCGGGGTACCTTTAGACCCAGGGGGAGGGGGGGGAGGTCACAAAAAGTACAAGATCAATAAAATATCAATCGAAAGCTCAGAACGCCCCTGTTGTTATGAACCAGTATGAGAATCTTTTGTGCGCTATCAATTATTATTTAATTTTCGAATCCTCGGACTCTTTGTCCGCTATTTGAGTTATCCCACATTAATTTACACCCACTTGAAGTTGTGTCTCGCTAGCGCGACCCACATCTTCAAGTGGGTGTCAAATACTCACATTTATTATCCTTTGTCCGCTATTTAAGTTATCTTGTTTGAATTTTCACAAACTTGATGGAGCGACCCACAGTTTCGAGTGGGTGTCAATGACTTACACTTGAAACCCCAAAATTGCTAATGTTGATTATAGGAGACATATCGGAAAATCCTATTCAGTAGCGGATCCAGGATTTGACAGACGGGTGGCGCTGATTTTTTTCAAGGATTTATACTCACCATAGCTGACAAAGCCAGCCTCTTATATGCTTTACGGGACATGCTCCCACGGAAAATCTCGAAAGCTATGGCTTCAAATGACGCATTGTGAGGCATATTTTGGCCGAAATGTGGTCGTTTATTTGTTTTTGTGACCCTGAATGGGGGGGGGGGAGGAGCGGCTGCGCCCCCCTCTTAATCCGCCTTTGCTATTTAAAATAACAGTGACTATAGCTGCTAATAAAATGAATTAAAAACGATTAGAGTCGTGTTTAGCATTCAAAGTATTAATTAACTGATAGATAAACCTGTACGAAACGTTCATCCACTGTTGGTTCAATGTTGGACCACCGTCGACGACGTTGGCGCAACATTAGGCCTAAAGCAGCACCGTCTCAACATCCCGCGCCAGCTGGCAATGACCCCATTTATTTTCACTCCCATTGACGGTGATCAGTTGGTTTGTCAGCCAGTATATTGTATTAAGAAATCCTCAAGGATCGTCAGCCTCGTAAATAAGGTGATTCAGATCGCTAGAGGTCGCTCACGTTTAAGTTGATTTATTAACCCTTTAACCGCCAAATTATTCAATTTGATATTTTACTCACTTGAAGTTGTGTCTCGCTGACGCGATCCACAACTTCAAATGAGTGAAAATTATTCAGATTTGACAAACTGGAGGTCAACTCTGTTCAAATCTTGCTGGTTGATGTCACATTTTATGTTTAACATATTTAGAATGTGGTACTTTAATATGTGCTAATAAAAAATATAAAAAAACGAATATTTGCAGCACCGGCGGTTAAAGGGTTGATCGTCGATTCGTGTTCGTAAAGGTCCCTTTTGATCATCTTCCTTACAGCAAGGCTAGGCTTCTCCGAGGTCAACCTCAGAAAAGCCTAGACTTGCTGTAAGAATGGTAAGGAAGATGCTAGAGATCATGACATCGGGTTGTTTTTCAGCCTCTTCATATTTGAATCGCGCACAGCAAAGGTGAAAAAAAATATACAATTTTATCGTCAGAAAATTGATGTAGGCCTGCTTACATCCATTTTATTGCAAAATACAATCACGGATTTACATGCAATATTAATCTATATCATCATTTACGATGACCCAATGCTGTTTGTATGTTGGGCCACCGTCTGCGACCCTGGCCAACATGAATTAAGCCATCATTCTGGGCTTTCTGATCATATATTTTGTCACATTTTGTTAAGCTGGATTACCATGCGATTTTCAAGAGACGCTCGAGCATATTTGTATCCCCGCCGAGCAAGTGCATGGGCGATTTATCATTGTTTCTGTTGACGTGTTATATTCTAGCAAACGTGATATTCCCTGATATCCCCCTATAACTTCTGATGTCTGGTTCTGCTGGTCTATAGGGAACAAGAACCAATGTAATGGCCCAGCCATGATTCAACACTGGCTAAACTGACAGTTTGAGTACATTCTGCCATTATTTTTTCTGGTTGACCAAGCCGACACGCTTTATATAAAACACTGTATAGCAGGTTGTCCCCAAGTAAAACACGAGACATTGGACCAGTGCTGGCTTAATGCTGGTTCAGCATCGCAGAAGGCGGTCCAACATTAAATAGATATTGGGTCAACGTCTCGTGTTTGTAGGGCTCGTGACACAAACGGCACATAAGAACAGTACACGTTGACCCACTGCTTATTCAATGTTGGGCTAGCGTTCCAGACGGTGGACCAACATTAACCCTTTAATCGCCAAATTATTCAATCTGAATTTTCACCCACTTGAAGTTGTGTCTCGCTGACGCGATCCACAACTTCAAGCGAGTGAAAATTATTCCGATTTGACAAAATGGAGGTCAACTGTTTTCAAATATTGCTGATTGATGTCACATTTGATCTTTAACATGTTTAAAATGAGGTACTTCAATAAAAAATTGAAAACCCGAATATATGCGGCACCGGCGGTTAAAAGTTTAAACCAGCAGTGGATGAAGGTTTCCTCGTGTGTGTTGAGAGATGTGACCTCTGGACACGTCATGGTGGAATGGTGGCCTTGACATTGTAATCAAGCATGATACGTTCATTGAAAGTTTGAGTTAACATTTATCATCATTATCCTACACGATTCCAGTTTCTTTCGTTATGTACGTGTCGGGGAGGGGGGGGGGGGGAAGGCTTCTGTCTAACCCTAGATACATTTTTTCGGAGACAAATAAATGCCAAATTAATGGATAATCAATGGCATCACAGGACAAAACCTAATGTATACCAGACATGAATTTCTGATAATACACAGCAGCCTATGCGCTTCTGTCTTGATGAACTTATGAAACTCAACATACTATAAATCATTTTAGTCTATAAGTTGGCAATTTTTGTACAGATTTCGACGCGGATTTGTAAATGTCAGCCAGTTCACTCACTCAGTTCACTCAGTTCACTCAGTTCACTCAGTTCACTCAGTTCACTCAGTTCACTCAACTCACTCACTCACTCACTCACTCACTCACTCACTCACTCACTCACTCACTCACTCACTCACTCACTCACTCACTCACTCACTCACTCACTCACTCACTCACTCACTCACTCACTCACTCACTCACTCACTCACTCACTCACTCACTCACTCACTCACTCACTCACTCACTCACTCACTCACTCACTCACTCACTCACTCACTCACTCACTCACTCACTCACTCACTCACTCACTCACTCACTCACTCACTCACTCACTCACTCACTCACTCACTCACTCACTCACTCACTCACTCACTCACTCACTCACTCACTCACTCACTCACTCACTCACTCACTCACTCACTCACTCACTCACTCACTCACTCACTCACTCACTCACTCACTCACTCACTCACTCACTCACTCACTCACTCACTCACTCACTCACTCACTCACTCACTCACTCACTCACTCACTCACTCACTCACTCACTCACTCAATCGCTCGCTCGCTCGCTCACTCACTCACTCACTCACTCACTCACTCACTCACTCACTCACTCACTCACTCACTCACTCACTCACTCACTCACTCCCTCACTCACTCACTCACTCACTCACTCACTCACTCACTCACTCACTCACTCACTCACTCACTCACTCACTCGCTCGCTCGCTCAATCGCTCGCTCGCTCGCTCGCTCGCTCGCTCGCTCACTCGCTCACTCGCTCACTCGCTCACTCGCTCACTCGCTCACTCACTCACTCACTCACTCACTCACTCACTCACTCACTCACTCACTCACTCACTCACTCACTCACTCACTCAATCGCTCGCTCGCTCGCTCGCTCACTCACTCACTCACTCACTCACAATCAATCAATCAATCAATCAATCAATCAATCAATCAATCAATCAATCAATCAATCAATCAATCAATCAATCAATCAATCAATCAATCAATCAATCGAGTTTCAAAAATATAATGTACATGTGTTACACAACGAGAAATAGAGAAGCAATAAAATGAATATATCTAATATAAATAAATTCAAATTGAAATAAAATATGGGGCAAGCCAGTGTAAAACATGCATGCGGACAAGCCCACGGACCAGCATGTACAAACCCAATGGAAGAAATCATGTGCGCGCGGTTTTTATATTGTCCGCATAAACACGTGCAGGTGCGTGGATTGTCGCACTTTTTTGTACACACACCGTCTCTGGCCGTCGCCTCGTGTAGGCATTCCGTCTGGACGTGCGGTGAGCGTACACACACCATCTCCAAGCGTGGCAAGATAATCAGAGCCCTTTTATGTACGCTGTGTTAAGTTATTTTTGACTCTCATTTAAGCTTGAATTATATTTATATTCGTGTTTGTAATTCCCTGATTATTTTAAATAAACATAAATCTAAAATGAACTCGGATCTCCTGGGATCATTGGCGGGCGGTTATGCAATGCTTGGCGATGTCACTAACAGTAACAGTGGCTAGTTAAGCGTGTCGCACCATTTCAAGCCTACGGGCTTGGAAGTTATCATATGAATAATATAACATCAGTGATATGATGTTTTATTACACGATTTGGAAAAGACATAATATTAGTGTTGTAGTGATTAAATGCGCGATATAAAAAATTGCAAAGACATCGTGTTCGTGTTGTAATGCTTTATTACACGATTTAAACAGAAAAATGTAAAGGAATATTGCGCTCGTGTTGTGATGTTTTATTGTCCGCATTAAAAAGATTGTTATTTCGTGTTATTTCGTGTTTTGTTACACGATTTGAATAAACATGCTCTTTTATTAAATAATTTATAAATTATATTAGCCTAACTCTTCCTTTACCGACTTTCCCCTGATAAAACTATCCCTAGAAACCGACTTCTTTTTTAAGGAGGACCCCTGAGGTAGCCCCTGGACGCAATACAGGCAACAGATATGCGCATGCGCACATCACACAAATTAAAAATGCAAGAGAACATTGTACGGCACTGACCATTCTGGTTGGCGATTTTCAACCACGCATGTAAGGAAATGTCTCCCTTTGCAATTAATGCAAGTACATACACTTGTGGATTTCGCATAAATGCGAATTTGGTAATTGAAGAGTTAATAGATTTAAAGGTGTTGTATAAATATATTTATATGCTGACACGGATCACTATCATGCATTATCGCTAGCTAACCAACAGGGTTGATTGACAGGCATGTACAATCTCTGATTGGTCAGTGTGATTGAAATGTCTCGTACGATCTCGCGTCAAGAGTGATATTTTCCGAGATTTGACAAGCACACATTTAGGCCTATCCTCAAAATGATGACGTCATTATCTTTATAATATACCATGTTCAATTTTTTTATAGGCAATAATCATGTTAATCTGATTAAGTGGACATCTGAAGGGTCCACATGGCTACCAGAGTTTTTTGTGGGTATCTGGACCCCTGGAATTAGATATAATTTGAAGATATATATTGTTATAAAAATATCTTTCAAGTTAAATATCCAATAGTATAACATGCATTATAATAAATATAAATTGAGGATATATTTTATATAGGAAAACGATATTCTATAATGTACATGTGTTACACAACGAGAAATAGAGAAGCAATAAAATGAATATATCTAATATAAATAAATTCAAATTGAAATAAAATATGGGGCAAGCCAGTGTAAAACATGCATGCGGACAAGCCCACGGACCAGCATGTACAAACCCAATGGAAGAAATCATGTGCGCGCGGTTTTTATATTGTCCGCATAAACACGTGCAGGTGCGTGGATTGTCGCACTTTTTTGTACACACACCGTCTCTGGCCGTCGCCTCGTGTAGGCATTCCGTCTGGACGTGCGGTGAGCGTACACACACCATCTCCAAGCGTCGCAATCGCATCAGACCGTCTCCAATCGTCGGTTCCCGTGAGTGAGCGTCCGTAAGTGTAGAGACACCGTAGGAAGCGTGCGTGAGTGTACACGTACCGTAGGTGGCGTGCGCACACCGCATGCGGTTTGTGTACGACACCTACGGTACGTGTGCACACATCCACGCTCGTACACGATTCAGACGCTCACAGACGATTTCTACGGTGTGTGTACGCCATTTTTCGTTCGTCTGGGTTTGTAGGCACACCGCGCGGATTAGAAAACGCGGTTGGAGACGGTCTGACGCGGATTGCCGATTTCGGCTATTTCGCTCAATCCGCGGGCAGCGTGTCAATCCGCGTCCCAGTGTGACTGTAGTTTAGACCCAGGGGGGGGGGGGGGGGGGGAGGTCTCAAAAAGTACAAGATCAATAAAATATCAATCGAAAGCTCAGAACGCCCCTGTTGTTATGAACCAGTATGAGATAAATTGTATTAAAAATCTTGTGTGCGCTATTAAGGTTATCTTCTTTAATTTTCGAATCTCTTGGACTTCTCTCTTGCTAGTAATTATTCCTTTGTCCGCTATTTACGTTATCCTACATTAATTTACACCCACTTGAAGTTGTGTCTCGCTAGCGCGACCCACATTTTCAAGTGGGTGTGAAATACTCACATTTATTATCCTTTGTCCGCTATTTAAGTTATCTTGTTTGAATTTTCACCAACTTGATGGAGCGACCCACAGTTTCGAGTGGGTGTCAATGACTCACACTTAAAACCCCAAAATTGCTAATGTTGATTATAGGAGACATATCGGAAAATCCTATTCAGTAGCGGATCCAGGATTTGACAGGCGGGTGGCGCTGATTTTTTTCAAGGATTTATACTCACCATAGCTGGCAAAGCCAGCCTCTTATATGCTTTATGGGACATGCTCCCACGGAAAATCTCGAAAGCTATGGCTTCAAATGACGCATTGTGAGGCATATTTGGGCCGAAATGTGGTCGTTTATTTGTTTTTGTGACCCTGAATGGGGGGGGGGGGGAGCGGAGCGGCTGCGCCCCCCTCTTAATCCGCCTTTGCTATTTAAAATAACAGTGACTAAAGCTGCTAATAAAATGAATTAAAAACGATTAGAGTCGTGTTTAGCATTCAAAGTAATAATTAACTGATAGATAAACCGGTACGAAACGTTCATCCACTGTTGGTTCAATGCTGGACCACCGTTGACGACGTTGGCGCAACATTAGGCCTAAAGCAGCACCGTCTCAACATCCCGCGCCAGCTGGCAATGACCCCATTTATTTTCACTTCCATTGACGGTGATCAGTGGATTTGTCAGCCAGTATATTGTATTCAGAAATCCTCAAGGATCGTCAGCCTCGTAAATAAGGTGATTCAGATCACTAGAGGTCGCTCACGTTTAAGTTGATTTATTAACCCTTTAACCGCCAAATTATTTAATTTGAATTTTTACTCACTTGAAGTTGTGTCTCGCTGACGCGATCCACAACTTCAAATGAGTGAAAATTATTCAGAT
Source organism: Flabesymbios commensalis (assembly GCA_964017125.1). Classification (NCBI taxonomy): domain Eukaryota; kingdom Metazoa; phylum Annelida; class Polychaeta; order Terebellida; family Flabelligeridae; genus Flabesymbios; species Flabesymbios commensalis. The sequence continues at coordinate 23,044,961 of OZ024912.1, forward strand.
TTGACAAACTGGAGGTCAACTCTGCTCAAATCTTGCTGGTTGATGTCACATTTTATCTTTAACATATTTAGAATGTGGTACTTTATTATGTGCTAATAAAAAATTAAAAAAAACGAATATTTGCAGCACCGGCGGTTAAAGGGTTGATCGTCGATTCGTGTTCGTAAAGGTCCCTTTTGATCATCTTCCTTACAGCAAGGCTAGGCTTCTCCGAGGTCAACCTCAGAAAAGCCTAGACTTGCTGTAAGAATAGTAAGGAAGATGCTAGAGATCATGACATCGGGTTGTTTTTCAGCCTCTTCATATTTGAATCGCGCACAGCAAAGGTGAAAGAAAATATACAATTTTATCGTCAGAAATTTGGTGTAGGCCTGCTTACATCTATTTTATTGCAAAATACAATCACGGATTTACATGCAATATTAATCTATATCATCATTTACGATGACCCAATGCTGTTTGTATGTTGGGCCACCGTCCGCGATCCTGGCCAACATGAATTAAGCCATCATTCTGGGCTTTCTGATTTTCAAGAGACGCTCGAGCATATTTGTATCCCCGCCGAGCAGGTGCATGGGCGATTTATCATTGTTTCTGTTGACGTGTTATATTCTAGCAAACGTGATTTTCCCTGATATCCCCCTATAACTTATGATGTCTGGTTCTGCTGGTCTATAGGGAACAAGAACCAATGTAATGGCCCAGCCATGATTCAACACTGGCTAAACTGACAGTTTGAGTACATTCTGCCATTATTTTTTCTGGTTGACCAAGCCGACACGCTTTATATAAAACACTGTACAGCAGGTTGTCCCCCAGTAAAACACGACACATTGGACCAGTGCTGGCTTAATGCTGGTTCAGCATCGCAGAAGGCGGTCCAACATTAAATAGATATTGGGTCAACGTCTCGTGTTTGTTGGGCTCGTGAGACAAACGGCACATAAGAACAGTACACGTTGACCCACTGCTTATTCAATGTTGGGCTAGCGTTCCAGACGGTGGACCAACATTAACCCTTTAATCGCCAAATTATTCAATCTGAATTTTCACCCACTTGAAGTTGTGTCTCGCTGACGCGATCCACAACTTCAAGCGAGTGAAAATTATTCCGATTTGACAAAATGGAGGTCAACTGTTTTCAAATATTGCTGATTGATGTCACATTTGATCTTTAACATGTTTAAAATGAGGTACTTCAATAAAAAATTGAAAACCCGAATATATGCGGCACCGGCGGTTAAAGGTTTAAACCAGCAGTGGATGAAGGTTTCCTCGTGTGTGTTGAGAGATGTGACCTCTGGACACGTCATGGTGGAATGGTGGCCTTGACATTGTAATCAAGCATGATACGTTCATTGAAAGTTTGAGTTAACATTTATCATCATTATCCTACACGATTCCAGTTTCTTTCGTTATGTACGTGTCGGGGAGGGGGGGGGGGGCAGGCTTCTGTCTAACCCTAGATACATTTTTTCGGAGACAAATAAATGCCAAATTAATGGATAATCAATGGCATCACAGGACAAAACCTAATGTATACCAGACATGAATTTCTGATAATACACAGCAGCCTATGCGCTTCTGTCTTGATGAACTTATGAAACTCAACATACTATAAATCATTTTAGTCTATAAGTTGGCAATTTTCGTACAGATTTCGACGCGGATTTGTAAATGTCACCCAGTTCACTCACTCAGTTCACTCACTCAGTTCACTCACTCAGTTCACTCACTCAGTTCACTCACTCAGTTCACTCACTCAGTTCACTCACTCAGTTCACTCACTCAGTTCACTCACTCAGTTCACTCACTCAGTTCACTCACTCAGTTCACTCACTCAGTTCACTCACTCAGTTCACTCACTCAGTTCACTCACTCAGTTCACTCACTCACTCACTCACTCACTCACTCACTCGCTCGCTCGCTCACTCACTCACTCACTCACTCACTCACTCACTCACTCACTCACTCACTCACTCACTCACTCACTCACTCACTCACTCACTCACTCACTCACTCACTCACTCACTCACTCACTCACTCACTCACTCACTCACTCACTCACTCACTCACTCACTCACTCACTCACTCACTCACTCACTCACTCACTCACTCACTCACTCACTCACTCACTCAATCGCTCGCTCGCTCGCTCGCTCGCTCGCTCGCTCGCTCGCTCACTCACTCACTCACTCACTCACTCACTCACTCACTCACTCACTCACTCACTCACTCACTCACTCACTCACTCACTCACTCACTCACTCACTCACTCACTCACTAACTCACTCACTCACTCACTCACTCACTCACTCACCACTCACTCACTCACTCAATCGCTCGCTCGCTCGCTCGCTCGCTCGCTCGCTCGCTCGCTCACTCACTCACTCACTCACTCACAATCAATCAATCAATCAATCAATCAATCAATCAATCAATCAATCAATCAATCAATCAATCAATCAATCAATCAATCAATCAATCAATCAATCAATCAATCAATCAATCGAGTTTCAAAAAAACAAAATGTTTTTTCCCCGCTCACACGTGAAAAATCAATATTCTGGGGAGCCTCATTGAGAGGTAGTGTGTTCAGTCTCAGACTGCCAGCGCTTGGATTTTGAATCCTGTGTCTAGAGGGCAGTGTCATCTCATTCATCTCACCATCCTCAAGAGGTTATCCTGGCCCAGTTTAGCCTATACGTGCACAAGGGTGGCCTAGAATCCCATTCATTTCATTTTATTTTTTATTACTGGTGAGAGGTCGCTCAGAAATGCTCCTCACCTCAGTGACGTAACTAGTAGGAACAATTATCAGTTAATTGTCATTTTATTACTTTTACACGCAGGCATATTGATGCATAGCGTGGGTAGCTTGTTAATTATACTTAGAATAGTTTTTTCTTATACATCGTTTATATACTTTCAAGAGAGGACAATTATCACATGCTTAATAACCACATGTGAAGTTTAAAGGTCGAAATTAGAGGGATTGATTATAGATGCACTGGAACAACTAATGCCGGCATTATAACTTTCGTTTACAAATAATGAGGTTCGCTGGTGATGGATTATTGTATGGTTAAGTTGTATGTATGTATGTATGTATGTATGTATGTATGTATGTATGTATGTATGTATGTATGTATGTATGTATGTATGTATGTATGTATGTATGTATGTATGCATGCATGCATGTATGTATGTATGTATGTATGTATGTATGTATGTATGTATGTATGTATGTATGTATGTATGTATGTATGTATGTATGTATGTATGTATGTATGTATGTATGTATGTATGTATGTATGTATGTATGTATGTATGTATCATTTATTGCCTTCATTAATTTGAAGAAAACATACAAGGTTATTAAAGGCCCTGTGAAGTGATCTAAATTCATCAATATTATTAAAGTATATATCACAATGAACTATCTCATAACTTAGCAGATTATTTTAGTCCAGTAATTATCAGTTATTTTCAAAAATAAAAACTGAAAATGTGCACATTTCTTAGGCTGAGTTGATCTCCCACCTCATGACTTCACACACAACAACCGCCCATTATTGAATCTGAATTACCATTGAAACTGCATCGGGTATATGTTTCTTGTTTCTTGGATTTGTACGTGAGCTGAACTGGATTTCTATTCATTTCAATATACCCGCATCGACAGGGTGAACAAGGGGTGAGTGAATGCTAGACACTGTTCAGGAGCGGTCGCAGTGATGGCCATCAATTCTAGTGCTGCGCATGCATTCAGGCAGCGTTGGACCGGCGTTCAATGTTGACTTTGGTCAGTTTTATAAAATCATACAATACATCATCAGCTACATGTACATGTACATGTATTATAACCAGCCAAGCGTGTCTCCACCTTTTGACGTCACGAATTAGCTCCGCCCTCTACTTTTGCCTTTGGGAAAATCGTTCCCAGTGGTTTGAAAATAGAAACTGAGCACTCTAATATTTAAAAAGTTATCTAAAATAGTATAAAATATGACATTGTGCAGAGTTGGTCTGGGGACTACATGGGGCCTTTAAATGTGCTTTAATTGACAAACAAGAAAAAACACAACATAAAAAATAATCAATTGTACAGTTTCAGGTAATTAAAGCATTACACTTCAGTTAATCTGTTAATTTGCGATTTTTTTAATTTGTTGTTGTCTGTGGTTATATATCGACCAAGTCAGGTTAATAATTATATATGTCGTGCCATTTAATCACAAAATTACAGTTCAGACCAGTTATTAAGAAACTTGACTTTTCTTCATTTGATTTGATTTGATTTATTTCAGTAAACAGTACATGTAAGCATGATATAAAATAATCAGGGCCACCATACTGGTCACCAGGGATAAAAGACACTCTAAAGCCACTGGTGACCCTCATTTCCATAGTGGTCCCTGAAAAGTAGACCAGATGGCGACTGGAAAGGTTTACAGAAAATTTAATTGAAAATACTTGTAAAAAGTTTATATAAAATAAATTATAAATAAAAAACATTTTTCCATGATCACAACATACACTTTTAGTCATAACATTATCACATAAATGACTAGACTAAGCTTTAATATATATATATAATTATTGAAAAAATTAAATACAACTCAGACAAGCTAGAAATATAGAAAGTCTGAGTTGTATTCGCTAACTAGTCTATGTATTAGGTAAAGTCTCACAGTTTGTTTAAAAGATGCCAATGAGTTCAGTTTCTTTATTTTCAAAGGCAGTTTATTCCATGATTTAACACCATTTAATTTAAAAGCCTTAGATCCGTTTCTCCCAGTGGATAGCAGGGAGACAGACAACGTTCTATGTCTTGTCTCATCAGTCATACAGTGAAGGAAAACCATATTGCCGGTGGCATCACACTTTCTAACTCTTTAAGTCCCATTTCACGGTGTCTTGTGTGTTCTGTACATCTCCATAGCATGTGGCTTATATCTTCCTCAAACATGTCGCACTACACGCACTTAGTAGGCCCTAGTGCATAGTATGTAGCTTCTTCCATTAGCGTTCAAATGGTGATCGCGCACAATGATTTCAATAGCGAGTGACATTTCTTGGTATAGGCTGGGTAGAGTTTGCTAATTGCAAGCCACGGCATATTAACAGCTTTAAGGTCTTTTTGCAAAACGACCTGTCGGAACCATTCATTCGGAACCAAGTTATTTTTGCCAAACGTGATGTTTTCTATTTAAATCTTCTTCTTTTTCTCGCTCTTTTCATCGCAAAACTCTTTAAAGTAGAATAATGAAATGAAGTATTAGAGATTGATCATTGCGCGTGAATATATAAGCAGTCTCAATATATATGTTTTTAAAATAATTCTTATCATCTCCAGGTGTAACAGTTTCGGTTCACCCCCCGCCCCCTGTTCAAGTTACACCCGGGGGTAATCTGAAACTAGTTTCAAATTGCCCCCTCCAGTTTCAAATTACCCTTTCAATTTTACCGGTTAACTTTCAATAATATAACAATATATTATACTTTATATTTTCATCACATGGCATTGGGACATTGGGTCATTGAGACACTTTAATCTCCAGAAGTATAACCCTTTGATCTCCAGGGCAGCTAACGGAAAAACATATGTTGACAAGAGGTTTAAAATCATTTTATTCTTTGTATAATCCTTTAATCTCTATGCCAACTAACGTAAAAAACTGTTTGCGCACGGTCTTGAAACACTTGAATCTCCATGTAACAATTTGGTTTCTATGGCAACTATCGAAAAAAAATGTTATTAACACGATGTCTCGAAACTCTTTAATCTCCATAATTATAACCTTATGATCCCTGGTGTCAACTGACAAAAAAGTCTCGCTCTGTCGTTATTATCTATTGAGTTATCTATTGCATATGTAACGTTGGCTATGTTTCAGCCTGTTTTAAAAACTGGTGCCACTGTTTATTTCGTAGGACTATAATTATGTTTAGTGCTATAATAACAACCAATTGAGCTTATGAGTTTAATGCAGATAACGAGGGTGTTTATGGGTTAATGCAGATGACCAGGGATAGTAATAGGTTAATGTAAGAAATAAGGGAGTTCAAGGGGTTATTGCAGATGATATACGCATAGGGCCCCATCTTGTCCGCATGCGTACAGCATACGCGATGCCAGTCATCACAACCACATTTCCGGCGCATAAAATCGAACCGAGCAAGACCCATAATAAGATAAATTTGTACAATATTCATTACTATATTTATATGCCTAGACTATAGTAAATGATAAATATGCTGCAGTCTGCTAGATTTTGATTGCGTTTTTGAACAGACAAATTTGACTGAACTATTTTTAATTTAAAGCAGTTTGGTCGTTTTGCTTCACTGAACCATAATATATACATGGCGGCGCCCCACTCTTGTGAACGTTGACCATGTTGCGCATGTGGTTTGGAGTTGGGACTACCTTGTGTATTCAGCGAATCATCTACTTTAATCTAGGTTTAACGGTACTTGAAAAGTCAGTAATTATTATATTTGGTGTGTAAACCCTAGAAATGGGGAGGGAATAAAATTGATTTTTCTAGTTAGGGTACGTTGAAACTAGTTTCATCGTACCCCCTAGTAAGCTGAAGACGTCAGATTCTGACGTCTAAAATCGGTCCCCACACTGTAAAAATCAAAATATTTGTAATGGCCGTAGACCTATGACATATGTTTTCAAATGAATCAAAAAGAGCTGAGTAAGACATTTATGATGATTTCAAATTGAAAAAACCCTTTGAATTCAATGGGTTATACAAGAAAAAAATCAGCGCTTTTAGGGTTAAGGATCATCTTAAACGAGTACAAAAAATCAATTAATTTTTTTTAATTAAACGAACTGATGAAGCAATTATTAATCAATTTAGATTTTAAAATATTTTTGTTATCGATGAGATAGTTTAAACAATCAATCAAGTTCATTTCATATGATCTTAATTATCCAAATACTTTTTTTTCCCCATGCCCGACATGACCAAGCTGCCTAATTAGTTCACTTTACGGCGGGCCCTCACGTGTTTGTGAAGTACTACCTTGATCACCTCGCGAGCTCTGACACAAATACCACCATATTGTGAAACGAATAGGTTCTAGCAACATTGAGGTGCTGGGCATGGTGCGGGCATATTTTCTTTTCTGAGTTGCTCTTTGGTACACTTATGTATTAGATAATTAGTGAAGAGCACGGCATTATTAGAAAGAAGCCTCTGAGGGCGGAGCCCGAAGATGTTTCTTTCTAATAATACCAGTGTTCTGAACTGATTATCGGACATAGTCGTTACCAGAACCCCTCCCCTGTGTCTACCCCACCCTTAAACTCCAAAAAAATTCCATGAATCCAAGTTTTGTTTATTGTTAAAATTTGGAGACGCCCATTTATAGGAGAGGGGTTGTGTGCGCATAGAAACTGATGACAAAAGTGAAACTGGTGTCATTTAGAAAAATAGTAATTGCTGGTGAGACGTGCTTCATCACAGTAACCTGATTCTTGATGTTTCCAGTCCTTAATAACTAATTGGTATGTACAATATAACCGTTTTTTTATGAATTATAAAGCAATTTACGTTAATTTTAAATTGCAATTTTTCAATGTAATATTTACCTATATATTTATTTTTTATCATGTTTATATTCATGTTTATATACCTTTGACATTCACCATCAAACTAATAGTGAATGGCTCATAACACATCATAATCAAATCAAGAGAAAAAATGTAATTTCTGGTATTGCTCAGCATAAAAAGCAATGCCGGGTGAAGATCATGTCCAATCAAACAGGATGCATTCGAATTATGTCGGTTTAATGTTGGGCCAGCATCGTAGGAGGTGGACCATCAATAAACCAACATTGTTTTGACGTAGATAAACTCCGTTCTTTTTCTAAAAAAATATAGGTCTACAACTGAATGTGACCTAGGGGTACAGCTCACTATTTTTTTTTTAGAAATATACGAATTCAAAAGGGTGAATTATAAATATTTCGTTTCATAGGCCTTATAGGGTCGTGTTTTTGTTTTGGGTACGTTGAACAGGGAGGGGAGGGTACCGCCGGCGACCTCTCTCTCCATCCACCACAGAGCGGTGTGTTTAATGCGGATCGTCTGTTCAAGTGACTGAGCTGCTCGCAGAGATAGGGGTACCAAGCATTATTAGCCAAAAAACACCAAGCATTAGCCCGAAGCTGTTTAAATATTGGCCAACGTCGAAAACGTTGGAAATACACTACACTGATGCTGGACCAATGCAGCCTATTTGTCGCGTTCAGATAGTGCTTCGTAGACGGCCAGATAGAGCTCAGTAGACGGTCAGAACAATGGTCTGGACCACGCTCGCCTGCAATTGAGATATAGATGGGGACACTTAGTGACCGGAGATTGAACCGGATCTGAGACCCAGAGTCTTGAAAAAGAAACCTTCATGACAGCATGAAACTTCTGGCTGAACTCCCAGCATGCCCGGTCGCTATAAACACAAACACCATCTCAATTGCATGCGAGCGTGGTCTGGACGTCTGCTGTGTGAATTGAATCAAGACGGCCCTATGTCAGAGAATGCCTAGTAAACACAATAGAAAAACAGCCCTGGTAATGACTATATTATGTCGTTTATATGACAGCAGCATGGCCACCACCTAAGTCTACATACAGCCTGCTGCAGCACTGGGATTCTAGACATGGTGCAGGCATGTTTTAATTTCCCAGTTGCTCTTTAGTACACTTATATTATGTCGTTTATATGACAACAGCATGGCCACCACCTGAGTCTGCAGCCTGCTGCAGCACTGGGATCCCGGACATGCTGCAGGCATATTTTCCCAGTTGCTCTTTAGTACACTTATATTATGTCGTTTATATGACAGCAACATGGCCACCACCTCAGTCTGCAGCCTGTTGCAGCACTGGGATCCCGGACATAGTGCAGGCACAATTTCACAATTTCACAAATAAGTTTATACACCGTTCTAGTCCACATTTTTATTGTGGTGCAGGTACATAGAATCTCACAATAATGCTGTCCAGTCATCGTACCGCCCATTATTGAATCTGGACAAACAATAAGACAGCATCGGGTCAATCTGTCATGTTGTTTGTATTTTTCATGAACTGAATTAGATTTATATAGGCCCACATCGAATGTAGAGGGGTGAGTCAATTCTAGACGCTGGCGATAAGCGGTCGAGGGGATGACTAACATTTCTGGTGGTGTTTAGTGTTGAATTTGGTAAGTTTTATAATAACTAATATCGTACAGCAACAGCTGCATGTATATGTAGGCCTATTATAACCAGGCATGACAACATCTCATTACATCAAGAAGCTCCGTCCCCTACCTTTGAATTTGGATCACAGTGAAAAAAATAGATCACAGTGGAATAAAACGGGCGGTCGAGCTATCTTTAATAAATCATTTGGAATAGAATGAAGGATTTTCTTAGTAGCCCAGTAAACACAAAATATTTGTATAACATTTATACAATGTTGGCCCAACGTCTTCGACGTTGAGCCGACATTGTATGAATGTTATATAAATGTGTTTGTAGACTGAGTAGGCCTGGGGACAACATGAATCGGTAATTGTACCGCAAATCACCAATTATAATATTAATTATGTCTATGTCCTATAGGCTAGTTCACACAACAAGGTCGTCTTATTATTTATTGCCCTCGTCTAATTTAACAACAATTAAACGTTTAGCAACAATTATTTGTGTGCTTTGGTCTTAAACAAGAGTTCACTCGACCCATATGTTTAGTGAGTTGCAAACCATTACCCTGTTGAAGACACTCAATCATGCCAAAATCATCTTTTTTGGGCTTTTTGATAATTATTTTCTAAAACATGCTCATATACTAGCATTGCGTGAGTTTTTTAAACTTTGGGTTGCACATTCACCAATTAAAAGAGAAATATTAATCATATTTAATTTCATACATTGATGTCCAAAATAAGACATCCAGGAATAACTGATAAACGGGGTAGAATACATGTTACGTTACGACAGGAATATTTTTAAAACTAGTATGCCTTCGGGATGTTATCGTTGGATATTTTAAAAGCCAAAATAAAAATGATGAGTTTGTCCTGATTGAGTCACTGTATGCTTCCTGCTTCATAAAGTGATGCAATTTGCTTGAGCATTTTTTATTTTATCAGCCTTTTAAAACTTATGGCACCATTCAAATTTGGGGTGCATCTTTTAAATTACGTTCCTAAAACTCAAAGTAAGGGGTTTGAGAGAGAATGTGATATAAATAATACTAAATAGAAATAGAGAACACAGACATGTGTTTCTGTTAATAATAATTTGGGACGTTTATCACATAAAAGTTGCATGATGTTCAGTGATTAAGTGCTGTTATAACTTGCGCCAAATCAAGGTGTAAATATTTATCGCTAGCTATCTTCCACGACCCCATAATCACATAGTACGACGGAAGATAATCACGACATCATAGGAACTATATTCACCTTCTTCACCCAGAGTTTCTGAAAGCAACTCGGTTTTTTATTAGTGTAGTATAGGGGGGATTTCGACCAAACTTTTTTTACATGAGGCGTTTTTCCTTTTTCCAAGGCCAGATTGAAAACCTGTACGACACGCGAAAAAAATGTAACTGTTGAAAAAAATTGCGTTGCCCTTCGCGCTGACTTCGCCTTCGCCTTCACCATGTGTGTTTTTGAATTGATAAAATAATGGGGTTTTTAATGCCACGGCGAATTCGCGTTGGTAGGTATTGCGCTTAACGCAATTCCCACCTCAAGGTGAATGAAAACCACATGACCTATGAAATACAAAATTGTAAGGTATCGATTGAAAGCTCAAACGTAAGTATTTTGATGGATCTTAGCATTTTAGGCCGGCCGGAGGCCATGAGGCTATTTGGTTTATTGCGCCTGAGTTTGTGTCCTGTTTAGTGGAAAGTGTGGTGCTGTGTGTGGGAAACAGTTGACATTTATGTGAAGCAGTCCTTATGAATAAGTCAAATATAACGTTTGCGGTCGCCAGGTTAAGTACTTGCGTGATTAAAATATGTTTGTTAAAATATATTCACGATTATATTCGTGATTAGAGCTTAAAGGGTTGTATTTGGAATTATGTTGGCCCAGCGTCGCTCATGGTGGCCCAGCATCAGATCAACATTGGGTCAATGTATCGTGTTATCTGGGAAGTGGCCTTTCTGGCGACGGAATGGAAAGCGCCACCTACATCGCAATGCCTCAGTCCCAGCAAGCACAGGACATTCACCCTGTGCTGCTTCAATATTGGCCCAGCGTCGAAGACTGTGGGCCAACATTAAAACAGCATCGGCTGAATGTCATGTGTTTGCTGATATAGTATCGATATGGTATGAATATTTAAAATTGAATGTATAATTCTCCTAGATTATTAATACCCTAGCCAAATCAGGCAAACGCCGTTACTCTAACGAGAATCCAGACAAAATTGCGTAACTGGTCGACTCAGAGGTGATTCCGTAGTCTATAATAAACTGAATATTAGTGAAATAACTGCAAAACAAAATTGCAACCACAACTATAAAATATTAATTTGTTCAGTTTGAGCAAGGAGTATCCTTGGTTTGAGCCGTGATGTAGATAAGGCATTTAATTCCCTTAATACGACAGCTAGCTTCTGTCAACCTCTCAAACATGTTGTCAATTATTCTCTTACTTTTCTAGCAAGCAGTTACTGCCTTTTGACTTCGCAGAGCTATAATGAGTGTACAGTCAGAATGGACAATTACTCTGGGACACATGGGTCCAAAGCTAATTACATAAATGTATAACTATGAAATGTATTTAATATCAACCATTATGCTATTACCATTTATCAGTATACGATAATGGCAAAATAATACTGAGAAGCAACAAGACTTAAGCTGTTCACTTAAAAAGGAGTGGTAACCACCTTTTGGCATTGCATTTAAGAATAACTGTAATAAGAGCACTATGAGTGCATTTTAAACCATTTATTTCTGAAATCAGAAAGCAAAAATTGGCACGTGTACTGTTGGTGGTTACATTTGCAGCTGATCACTGTACTGGCAGATTGTCATTACACCATTATTATTAAGATGATAAAACAGGTGTTATATAATTATTTTCCGCACAGTTCTTGTTCCTTGTTTGGCGGCTTTATTATCATTTTATGGGTCAGCTCAGCTCTTCAATACCAAAAGGCAGTAAGTGTTTACTTGAAAAGTAATCAGATACTGCCCGATCGGCTTCGCACGTCAGAGCTGTCGTTTGTATGAGTGTTTTCATATGAGTGTATCATATAAAGCATTAATGACCCATATCAATCTCCTTTCCAGCAGCTCCGATGATACTTATCATCCGGACTTATCACCGGTCCTGCTGCCGGAAAGGCACATTATGCCACGAAATATTGTGTCTCCTTCCACGCATACGCAATCTATACGTTTTTCATACGTTAGCAGTCTCTTCTGAACAAAAAAATTAACGTATGGCGACGTTTTAGCCAAATTGTTGACACGTCGGCATACGCTGACTCAAATGCTTTAGTGTGACAGCCCCATCAGGGCGTCTTGAAATATATTACTCCGACCCCCACTTGACACTTCCAAACAATTTGAAGCTGTTAAGTCAGCCTTTTGAATTAGTGACCGGCTTGCATACAGGAGCTACTGCTATAAATGGTAGTGTTAGCAAACTGAAAAGAAAGACTGAAACACCACTTGTGCAATGTACACATCTATCACTAATTCAAATACGCAAATGCATACGGTAGGTCTGCCTCATTCCAATCAGTTTGAATGAGCAGCATGAACCATGATTTGTTTAGTCTGTGTTTAGCTATCTAATTAGCTGATGTTTTAGGCGGTGAACTCAGGATCAACGAACTTCATCTTAATTCTGGTTGGAAATAGAAACGCCTATAGCGACGATTGCCATACCGCCCCCTTATTTGCTACGAAAGGGTGTAATTGCCACTATGCAGTGGCAGATACACCCTTTCGTATCTAAGGAGACGAATTTATTACAAAGAGCTACTGTGAAAAAAAAAAAATTGCCATAAGAGTTTTGGTAGATGCGTACAACTGATTATCATGAAAAACCAATTTAAGTCATGGGTTAATAGTTGATAAAAAACGGGTCTGGCGAGACTTGGACGGCTCCCTGATATTCATTTCCAAGAATTCAAGCAGCGGGGGCTGTCAGCATCTCAGCAGGGCCTTGATTGATTCAGTTCACGAATTGGAAGACCCATCTGATCACACTGTATAATTAACAAGTAAGAAAGTGGAAGGCAATTAATACACTTTTTGCAACGCGAAGGCAAACAGCAGTATCTGCTTACTTTTCAAGTGAGCAGTTACTGCTGTTTGCCTTCGCGCTGGAATTTTGTGTCATTTGCCGGAAGCGGTTGTTCAGTCAGCTGATATAGTGTATATATAATAGTGGTATTTGCATAGGGTTATAACCGCACAGCATCGCGCTATCTGCACAGATAGTCAGGACACCCACCTGGTGAATGTTACATAGACTAAACAGGCATGACAGTATAATATAGCTGCTTTAAAAGGAAGATCATGCAAAGTCAACTCCCACTATGAGTGATTTAAAACACACTATCTTAGTAAACAGTTATATAAATGATGTTGGCGTTTTTCCATGTGATGATGTCTGCTGAAGTCTGCTATATAGAATTTGAAGCCCGAGGAGTTATACATGCTTAGCTGTGGAGGCCGAGGCCTGTTTCACGGCTAAGAATGGAGAACACAGAGGGTTTTAACTGGCTTAAACACATCCGATCATAATGAGGATCCCGCATAATACAACAACAGAAACTTCCGGTAATGAAAACCGCTTTTTTCGGAGTCCATGGGTATTGATGGTTCTCAAAAAAATGGTTTCTGTGTGGTTACAAAAAGTACCCCCACTGTAAAACAATTGACATTTTTCTACCAGGCTATAATCAACAACTTGGTCACATTATAATCCCATAGGCCTACCTACATTTTATTCATTAATATATAACGTTAGACTATAATTATTAACCTGTTATTCATTATTATTGGATATGCTTATTTTTACTTGATATTTTAATTCCAGCATTGCTTGCTCAGCTTTTTGAGATTTTAACACTATATATGTCAAATTGTACACAATAGTACACAATAGTACACAATAGTACACAAACAGCTTGTTTTTTTATATTACGGGAAGTGGTATAGGTGCTGGTCACCTGTCGCCTCTTGCCTCTGTATGTACAGTTTTATTTATGTATATTTTACACACATGTACTTGGACTTATAGAAAGCCTCATAAATATATCATTGGTCTCTACTTGATCAACAATAACATTACTCTTCATTCCCGGCTCAGAATGTAGTGGTCAGACAAAGAAAATAATGTAGTGGTGTGTTTTAATAACAAAGTTAACATTCATAGAGTGTTCAACCTGATATTGCCATTTGCATTTACGCCTCGGAATTACTGACGCAATTTCTGCTTAAAACCACGAAAAATAAAGATAACTATTTAATTATTACATATAATTTGTGATATATCCTATGGTCCTTGCTGGTTCAGATCATGTGAACCATTCAAATACTTGAAGTTGTGTCTTGCTACCGCGATCCACAACTTCGAGTGGGCGAAAATTACTCAATTTCTTTTAATTTGAAGACAGACATTAGCAAATCTTGATGTTTAAACACACCAACTGTGTATTATAACAGGGGAAATGAAAAACATAAAAGCAAAGCCTGGAGATGTCATGGAAAATGAAAATTTGGCAAAAAGTCATGGAAAAGTCATGAAAATATCTATGTGTTGATTACAATTGTGTTGATTACTTACACTTTTGACACACAGTGACACAAAAGTAAGGAAATCCGTGACACCTAATTTTGCTTTAGGGCCACTGTGGTGGTGGAGGCTGTACAGTTTTAAATGTACATTTTTATATTAGTTTACGTAGTCATGGAATTCTTAAAAATGGTCATGGAAAGTCATGGAAAAGTCATGGAATTTCATTTCCAGATCTCTGTGGGAACCCTGTATATAAGAAGTCTATTTTTTAATTATTTTTCGTTCATTTGAGGCTGGCAAATGCGTCAGTGATGCCAGTTTCAATCGTCCCCTCGGTATTAGAGGCTCATATATCGTTACCTTGGATATGAAAGGGTGTATCTGCCACTTGGTAAAGTGGCAGATACACCCTTTTATATCCAAGGGACGATATGTCACTTTGTGAAGTGGCAGATAAGACCCTCTAATATCACGAGAGATGCCAAGGACAAACGCAGCCCCTGAATAGCAAATAATACTAATTTTTGGTTGTTGACATTTTTCAGATTAACGATGAACGGCCTGCTCCATGCCGTATGCCTCTGCCTGCTGATTTCTGTTTTCTACGCTTCTGTTTCACAAGGTTGGTAGCCTAACTTCCAACATTGGTTCAATGCTTCGTTCTTACTGGCAGTGTTTTATATATAGATGTTTTATAAATAGTTTTACTCTTTCAGTGCGGGGATCGACTTTAGTTGCGGCATTGAAAGGGTTTGAAGTAAATGAAATAAAATGAATTGTGCTTTAGGCTACCTTTGTGCACATATAGGCTAAACTGGGCCAGGAGAACCTCCTGATTGAAAATTTGTAATATTTGTTAAATTTAAGTCCTAATATATATCAATGATTCAAAAATAAAAACAATTTTTATTTTTAAGAATCGGTTATACAGGTGCCAACAAAAACACAGAATGTCTACTGTAGTTGACATCAGTGCGCTAGAGGTTAAGACCCAGTGCTGGGTTAATGTTGGACCAGCATCGCTGACGATGAACCAACGTTATTCCAGGATAGGGTCAACGTGTCGTGATTAACGACCAGGTACACGACAAAGCTATATATCATTTCCTAACTTTTTATCGTTATTTTTTTATTTCAAAAATGTACATAATAACGCGCCTTCGGCTATCAAGTCGTCTGCTACAGGCAGACCTGTGGTCTGACTGCCTGTTTCTCCCGAGGGCGCAACCACGAGACATTGAAACAATGTTGGTTCAATGTTGGCCCGACGTCGTAGACGGCGGGCTAACAATGACCCAACATTGTTTCAATGTTTCGAGTTTGCTGGGACGGAGCCGTACGGAATATGTACAAACTTGGCATAGTGGTTTGTGTATTGAGATATACATGTTTTGGCAGAGGCGTCCAAAAAGGCAAAAAGTCAAAAATCAAAAAAGGACGTGTAACCATTTTTTCAAAGCCGTATTTTTAAACTATTCACCTATTTTTGATTTATATTAATGATCTACCATTAAAAAACAAACAAGGAAATACACACTTATTTGCAGACGATGCAACAATAACTGCTCACAACAAAGAATTGTTAAGAGTCCATTAGAAATGGAATCACAAAATACTCACACTTGGTGCAATGATAATTGGGTGGTAGTAAGTGTTGAAAAGACCAGAACCATGCTGATTTTGTCAACTACAAAAGAAGCTCGTCTACACTAATCTGATAGAGACTTCTACATAACCGTTAATAGAACAAAAAATGGCAATACAAAACATGAACAGCTCTTGGGTATCATTATTGTCATGGCAGCAACAACTGAAATAAGTAAAATATTTATTACTACATACAACCACACCTGGAATATTGTTGTTCTATATGAGACCAATGAAATAAATCTGATACAGATTCGATAATAAAACTACAGAAACAAGCTGCACGTCTTATCCTTGATGCTGACAGATATGTCCCATCAGCTCCTTTATTCACACGACTTAACTGGCACATATTTGGAGATATCACTCATTATAGGAAAGCCCTAATGGTATTCAAAGCCTTAAACAATCAATCACCTACATACCTAACTCACTTATTCCAACCTGCATGTACAAGCACATCATTCATTAAAATCCAAAATTAGCAACAAACTTTACATACCAAAGACCCATCACGAAGTCTCGGATACAAT